>MJUU01013488.1:98007-183040 GCA_002080025.1 Modiolus philippinarum | reverse complement strand
AATATGTCAAATCTTTATTTTTCATCGGATTTCGATGAGATTTTTTTCTTTGGATTCCTCGTGATCTAAGCTTTCAGTAGTATGTCAACGGATTTTTTGTAGGTCTTACCGTTTCCGAGCTACAAGGGGTCAAAGGGGCCAAAAATGCAATTTTTCTAAATATGTCAAATCTTTATTTTTCATCGGATTTCGATGAGGTTTTTTTCTTTGGATTCCTCGTGATCTAAGCTTTCAGGAGTATGTCAACAGACTTTTTGTAGGTCTTACTGTTTCCGGGCTACAAGGGGTCAAAGGGGCCAAAAATGCAATTTTTCTAAATATGTCAAATCTTTATTTTTCATCGGATTTCGATGGGATTTTTTTCTTTGGATTCCTCTTGATCTAAGCTTTCAGTAGTATGTCAACGAATTTTTTGTGGGTTTTACCGTTTCTGAGCTATAAGGGGGCCAAAAATGCAATTTTTCTAAATATGTCAAATCTTTATTTTTCATCGGATTTCGATGGATTTTTTTCTTTGGATTCCTCTTGAGCTAAGCTTTCAGTAGTATGTTAACAGATTTTTTGTAGCTCTTACTGTTTCGGAGCTACAAGGGGTCAAAGGGGCCAAAATTGCAATTTTTCTTAAAGTGTCATATCTTTATTTTTCATCAGATTTCGATGGATTTTTTCTTTGAATTTCTATGGATGTAAAGTTTTAGTTGATAGTACATATTTTGCATAGCTCTTACGGTTTTTTATCAGTAAGTAATCAAAAGGGTTTTTTCCCTATTTTGTTTCTAGCTAATAACTGTGTCTAGCTTCTTTTTGTGTCCATCTAATTATTGTGTCAAGCTCTTTACTGTGTCCACATTCACTTTAAACTACTTTTGTTGAAATTTCAGTGGTCGACATGCTGCGGTCGTATCATGCTGCGCTCGGCGTAGCCCTTTATTAACTATGTATAAGATCAAATTTTAATTTGCTAACATGTTCAAATATCTCTCTTGCTGAAATGACTACCACAATCAAATTCAATTTCGTTCAAATGTCCTTCACCCCTTAATGGCCAAACGAGGGAATGGATGATGCCAAAATTATTGGCCCAACGGTCCTCTACTCAGGGGTTCATGCACAAATTATATAGTTCAGGTCCAATACATACATTGGGATTGTCAAAATGATAGAACAAAATTTATAAGTCTTTAAATCATTACAAGGATCCCATCCATAGTATATCACCATGTCCATTTATAATGTTCAAATGTAACAAGACAAATAAAGTTTTGTAAAAGTTGATTCTCCAAAGATCTTTCTACTCTTTTTTTGTAATGCTGAATACTTGTTATCTCCCTTTGAACATTTAATGATGTCATATGAAGCCATATTGTATTTATTTGCTTTACAATTTAATCAGAAACACTTTGGGAAGGAATATGCAAAATGATTAATTATATGAATGGATAATACAGTGAAACCTGTCTAAACAGAACCCCTTTCAGACTCAAGATTTCATTTGGTTCAGAGAGGTATTCGGTTTACACAGGTTTAACATAAAAAGATTTTGACACTAAGGGACTTTAAAATGAGTTTGGTTTAGACAGGTTTCTGGTTTAGTCAAGGATCCCATTTAGACAGGTTTCACTGTATATGTATGCTAAGGTCACCTTATCATACATGCATATATTATCCATTTACCAGTATATACAGTTGAACTTCCATGGCTGGACTGAATAACTTGAAAACCATGGATGTCTCCGAACCTTTTTTCTGGTCCCCTTGTTCAAGTTTAAACATAGTTTGACCTCATTAGCTCCATTAACACCCCTCTAACTCAAACTTTTTTCATTGGTCCTTTCTGTGTTTGAGTACTGCAGCTGACTGCATATAGATGAAATAAATCGGACAGCAGGAAACACCTACAATTGCTGAAAAATATTTTTACATGCCACAATCTGCTAGGGAACTATACAGGAAAAACACCAATTTGACTTAAGACAAACGTAAACAATGATAGGAACTCGGGACTTGGTACCGGCACTGGCAAAAGCCAGCGGTAGGGTTAAACCGGTTTATGGGTACCCAAACCTCCCCTTCATCTGTCCCGCTTGCAACACATTTTATACACCGATTATAAGAGCGTGGTTTATCGGTAATTTGTATGAATTTCCATTGATCTACAGAGACTGATAATGTCAGTATATCCAAACAAGACAGTATCACAAAATTATCGGGTCACTGTTAAGGTGTCACGTGCCGGTTACTAGGGTGACGTCATGTTTTGTACTATTTTTCGTGTTCATACGTGTAATATGCTAAATGAAGAATGCATGTAAGTTCTTGCATATGTAATAGAATAACAGTGCTAAAATAGAAATTTAAGCTTAATTCAATTTATTTAAAAATTTTATCATTTTGTAAATTACCAACAAAAGAAATATAGGACATTTTGTTTTTGATACGTACTTCATCACAGCCAGTATCAAGTGAGCCCATTAGGGCGAGCTTGATGCGTTACTCTGTGATAAAGTCTGTATCAAAAGCAAAATGTGCTATATTTCATATGTACTCTGACCTACATTTTTTTGTTTCAATGACTCAGGTTGTAATTGTGTAAAGGTTCATATCTAAGAAACAATATGTGGCACATCATCTTTTTTCTGTGGATGTGTCTTGGAGAGTGATGCTGCTTCAGATGATAATTGGGTCATACAGACCTACATTTTATGCTTCAATGACTCAGAATAAAGTTTGCGCAAAGGTTCATATCTGAAAAACAACATGTGGCACATTAATCATCCTTGGTCAGTGGATGGGTCTTTGACAGTTTTGCAGCTTCAGGTGATAACTGGGTCACTTTGACCTACATTTTACACTTGACTGACTTGGGTTTAAGTTTTCATTAATGTTTATATCTGAGATGCGACATGTTACACATCAATGATCTAATGTACCATCAAGATTCATACATTTTTAGATTATATTAAGGTTATTATTTCTTGACAGTGGGCGAGGGAATTAGCTGTTGTTTGTAATTGCTCCCTGGCAGTTCTAGTTTTTACTTTTCATTCTGATCTGAAAAAACCTTTCAGAAATCAGGCAGATCCTATTATTTGGCTGGCACATGGTATATCTGTTTCAATTCCAAAGCTGAACTGCAAACAGAGGCAAATTTATAATATTATTTAAATTCCTTAACAAAGCAACTAAATTTTTGCTATCTACCCTTATTCATTATATTCTAGTATTTTCCTTGTAATTTTGTGTTGTAAATTATGAATCAAAGTGAATTTTTAAGATTATAAGTATTTGTGAATAATGGTAAAAATTTCAGTCATATGACGTTAATGGTAGGACATTTTAAGCCCTTTCACGATTCACGCTAGCATTTTTGGCAATTCACCATTAAAATTTGATTGATAAAGACGTTAACTTTAGCAAAAAAAGAAGACATTTCTTGGTTAACAGTAAAGGGCATTCATACCATCAAAATGCTAATACATTTTGAAAAAAACAAAAAATGTCATGACTTTTTGCCTTCCTGAGTCTGTTCGACTTTCCAATGGACATCGCCTTATAAGCATTTTGCAATCAAATAATAAAAGAGATGGAGGGGAGGGTATATATAAGTGGGCTTCACGTTAAATGCTGTTTTGTATCCAAATATATTTGTATTTATATACACGATACAAGCACAAATTCAAAATGGTGGAAGACACCAAAACTACCTTAACCACATAAGAATGTTAATAAAAATGTTGTAATATAAAATGGTTTTAGACAGGAAATGAATTCTTTTTGTAAAAAGTTTGAAACCATTTCTTAATAAATGTCACTCTCATTATACTGATAGCCACAAAGCCATATGATGGAAACAAGGCTTATTTAACTGTGGGACTCCGGTCGTGTTTTTCGTTCAATTTGTCCTTAATGCCATTATATATTGTTAAAGAAAAAGCTTCACAAAGTTAAGATGTTAGAAATTGATGTTGTATTCCGTAGTCTTCCTAATCATCGGTTCACAGCTTGTCCGGGTTTCCTGACAAATAGAAAAAAATACCGGCTATCAAATTTATGCCGTAATTGTCAGAAACATTAATAATGATTCTTATAAGAGATACTGTTGCAAAAGTGAAAATTATGGAGAGAAGCCTTCTCCGTGCTTAACCTGTATTGAATTAGGAAGATAGTGTTCAGAGGGTCCTCAAGGGAACCTTTAAATAAGGAGCTCTCATGTGTTGGTTACTGAAATGTCAATGCCTCAGTTTCAGTAGAGTCAGACTCTACATACTTGCTCTATGATGATAATGATAAAGGCTTGCTCTATACATTGTTTATTGAATGGCATAAATGCTGACATTTGGCAATATATGATAGAGTCTAAATTCTCATCTTTTTCCATCCTGATTTTTCAGTCGCTGATATTTTCTAAATTTTTTTTCTTACTTTAATTTATATAATACCTCCTGCAAACGAAAGTAAATTAGGGGTATATAGGAATCACCCTGTTTCTGCCCGTTTGTCTGACTGTCGATCCACACTGCTTGTAAGCGCATCTCCTCTTAAATCACTTGGAGGATTTTGATAAAACTTTACACAAAGAAAGGACACTATATGGAACTGTGCATGAAGGAATGTAATTATTGTCTGAAACCAGGAAGGGGAGATAATTCGACTTTGTCTTTTCATCAATTCCATCTGCACAGATTACCTCGTAAACGCAACTCCTCTTAAACTCCTTGATGATTTTAATGAAACTTTACACAAAGGAAGGACACTATATGGACATTTGCATGAAGGAATATAATTATTGTCCAAAACCAGAAAGGGGAGATAATTCAACTTTAACTTTTCATTGAGTCCATCTGCACAGATTACCTCATAAGCGCAACTTCTCTAAACCACTTAAAGGATTTTAATGAAACTTTACACAAAGGAAGGACACTATATTGAAATGTGCATTAAAGAATATAATTTTTGTCCAAAACCACAATGGGGAGATAATTCACTGTTGCATTTTCATTGATTTCATTTGCACAGATTACCTGGCAACCACTTTACTTACACAAAGGAAGGATACTATATAAAAATGTGCATAAAAAATATTATTTTCTGAAACCAAGAAGGGGAGATAATTTGACTTTGACTTTCTATTGATTCCTTCTGCAATAATTTTTTTGGACTCTGACAGTTTAAAAAAAAAGAAAAGAAAAAAATTCAAAGGATACCCATTAGATATTGTGAAACATTAAGCCGTAGGAGGTGGGAGAGAAACACCTTTTTCATTTAAACCTTCTTGAGAAGTTCAATGTGTTGGAACAAAATTTCTCTAAAGCTTATGATTTTTTTTAGCTCACCTGGCTATGCCAGGGTGAGCTTTTGCCATCACTTTGCGTCCGTCGTCCGTCCGTCGTTAGCTCACTTTCTAAAATCTTCTCCTCTGAAACTACTGGAGGGATTGGTTTGAAACTTTATAGTAATCATCTATGACATGTCCTGTACAAACGGTCCTCATTTTATTATGATCCGATGAAAAACATGGCCGCGGGTTTTTATACCCCACGCAACAAAGTTGCGGAGGGTATATAGTTTTTGACTGGTCCGTCAGTCCGTCCGTCCGTCAGTCCGTCGGTCCGTCCGTCCGTCCGTCATCAAGTGGGTACACCATTTGTCCGGATAACTCCTCCTACAGTTTTTAAGATAGGAAGTTTTTATTTTGCAGGTTGAGTGTGCACATATCAAAGATGTGCATACTACTTGGATTTTGATTTTTGATTATTTTTCAGAAAACTACACATTGTTGAACTTTGTCTTTTTTATTCATTGTATTGCATATAGGGTATACCATTTGTCCGGATAACTCCTCCTACAGTTTTTAAGCTAGGAAGTTTTTATTTTGCAGGTTGATTGTGCACATATCAAAGATGTGCATACTACTTGGATTTTGATTTTTGATTATTTTTCAGAAAACTACACATTGTTGAACTTTGTCATTTTTATGCATTATATTGCATATAGGGTACACCATTTGTCCGGATAACTCCTCCTTCAGTTTTTAAGCTAGGAAGTTTTTATTTCGCTGGTTAATTGTTCACATATCAAAGATTTGCATGCTGCTTGGATTTTGATTTTAGATAATTTTTCAGAAAACTACACATTGTATAACTTTGTCATTTTTATGATTTATATTGCATATAGGCTACATCATTTGTCCGGATAACTCCTCCTACAGTTTATTAGATTGGAAGTTATTATTTTGCAGGTTGATTGTTCACATATCAAAGATGTGCATGCTACTTGGATTTTGATTTTTGATATTTTTTTTCAGAAAACTACACATTGTTGAACTTTGTCATTTTTATGCATTATATTGCATATAGGGTACATTATTTGTTCGGATAAATCCTCCTACAGTTTTTAAGATATTTTACAGGATGAATGTGGAACTGTAAGAGATGTGCAAACTACTTGGATTTCAATGTTTGATAATTTTTAGATAATGCAGGATTATTGGATATGTGGGGGCGTGGGGTATGTGAGCTTGCTCACTAAGGTTCTTTAATTAAAATAGAACCTAGGGGTAAATTGCAGTTTTTAGCCAATAACTCAAAAACCGATGCAGATATCAAAAATCTGACATGGGGTAAAATTGTTCAGAATGTCGAGATCTATCTGCTCTGCAATTTTGAAGAAAATTGGAAAACCCGTCTGAGAGTTATAGCCTTTTTTCCGTAAATTTTTCAAAATTTGTGCATTTTTTATTTTTTATTTCAAAAACTGTAACAGATAGAGGTGAAGTGTAAATTAAAAAAAATGTTCAGCATATCAAGATCTACATACTCTGAAATTTTGAAGAAAATCCAAAGGCCTGTGTATGATTTATTGGCCGTTTTTCACCATTTTTTTTTCCCAATGCCATATGGTTATGGGTTATTTCCCTTTAAATTCTGTGTTCAAATCTTCTTTAGTTAACTTTTCTCTTTTAAGCTTTAGAGAAATTCCCTACTATCACTTCATTAAAAAAATTATTTCTTCCATAATTAAGAGCAAAAACAGTGTTTTTGTGCAAATTTCTGCAATTTTTTGCAAAAATACTTTCTTAATCTTTACCTTATTTGATGTTATAATGATTTACCTTGTATATTACTGGGAATTTAGTGGTGAATCACTATGAACTCTGCTGACATGTATGTTGAAGTAGATTATCAGCTTCATAGACTGCTTAATGTTAATAATATTTGTAAATAAAGCCTTTAGTGAGCAGTTTATGAAATTAACCTGAAATGAAATTAACCTGAATGGATTTGAACGGAACTTGGCATTTATGATGCTTATGAGGTGCTGACTATAATATATGTATTGTGACTTTTATGCCTAAATGTCATCAAACATGGCCATCTGCAGGGAACTTAATTTATTACTCGACTGTATGGAAAAAGCATACAAAGAATTTTTTATCTGAAACAACTTGGCTAGTTACATTAATGTATCTTAGATGGTCCCCTTCAAAACAGATGTCCTTCAAGTCTGCACCTTATGCAAATTGGCTACCAATGGGAAACAAAGTTTAATATAGGAGTACATTCAAAGATCTTCTTCTTTAAAACCATTTGGCCAGTTGGAAATAAACTTTGGCACAATACTTAATTTTCTTTAAAATTGTGTCCTGCAGATCCATCCCTTATCCAAGATGGCATGCAATAGGGAAAATAGTTAAATTAAAGTTGGATCATATTACATAAATGTTTAGTTACATAGTTTGAAAATGAGACCCTTTAACATATAAGTTGATTTGAAGTTATGTATTGGCCATGGTCCAGGTGAGCAATACAGGCTCTTGAGAGCCTCTTGTTTAAAATGTCAAAGAGGCCAAAAAATGGTGAAATTTATTTTTGTCCAATTTTGACAGAAAAGTTATTTCTTGAGGATTATATCATTGTGTCCATTCTCATATTGTATCCACACTCGTACTGTGTTCACATCTGTATTGTGTCCACACGCACCCAAATTTGCACTTACCATATTGATTCAGGGTTCATTGAGTGGGGGGGGGGGGGTATATCTGACTGCCATTCAGCGACAGCTCGTTTTCTTTGTATGGACCTTTAATTTCACGATAATTGCTTCCTACCAATTGCGAGTGGAAATGAACAGTTCCCCGCAAAAATGAGGTGATGTGACAATTAAAATCAAGATGTCATATGATGTTTCATTTTAACCACCCAAAAGCATATGAGTGCATGTGCAAAATTTATGACAGCACTTCTGCTAAATGGTCTATTTTCTTCAAATTTTACAGAACACTTCTCATTTAAAATTTTGTTTATGTCCTCATAATTGAGAAAGGATCAAATTGATAAAAGCTTAATATAACATATATGCCTTTCCGTATTGAATCTTTCCTTTTCATTTTAAAAAATGTGAAGAAATGACTGAAAACAATTACACTTTGACCCAAATCGTAGAAATAAAGGAGGTTTTAGTTTAGTATGATGGGTCTTCAAATGTAAATCTAATGGATGGCATCTACCTCTAAATCTGGAAAAAATCCTGCAAATATATTGTATCCCATTCAGCGGCAGCACTACATTGTTTTTTTTTCAATGCTTTTTCAACTGGCTCTCTATTTGATCTAAAATTGAGTTTTCTTTTCAACTTCTGTGGCACTTTTCAAAAGGGATAAGATGAGATATGTGAAACAAAAATGGTATCTGAATTTTTAGAGATTTTAAACGATGCTATTTGAATGGATAAAGACCCGAAGATACTATACAATTCTGAATGACTATTTTAATTTGAAAAATATGCTCCCCTAAGCTTAATTAAACAACAAATAACAAAAGAATCAGAATATTAAGGCCATATCATCCATTTTTTCCCAAAAATTGGGGCAGGAAGGCAAATTCTATTTTATATTTTATATCAAATTGTATGAAAAAAGATGCCATTTAAAAAATAATTACTCAATTTGGTAAACAAAAGAAAAAAAAAATCAATCAAAATAAAATTGTTTGAGGCGGATGAAAAGAATTGGGATGGGCCAGGTTGAGAATCTAAAACATTTTTTATTGTTGCCTAAAGTAGTTTCTTTTAGATTTGACCTTCCTAAAATCATGAAAAGGACAGGATTATCAAGGTATTTATAGGACTGACTTGGAAGAGCATAACACATGATTGATTTTATCCAAAATACAGTACCGATGGTACATGAAATTGAAAGAGAAAAATATGAACATGTACATTACTTAAAATTCAAAGCAAATAATTAAAAATCTCCATGAAACAATTGTTATAATTTCTCAACAACATTATGTTTTTCTGACCACTCAATCACACTGATGTTGGGGAATTTTTAACAGGTTTTATTGTTTAATATGGCATGTTTTCCCTCGATATAGTGCAAAGTTGTTATTTTTGGTCCTTATTTAATTTCTTGAAAAGTACTTGAATTTTGTGGTACAAAAATGTAAAAACCCTGATTATGGACAGATATGTCAAATTTTTAAATAGAAATTGGAGTTTGTTTGGCGACATCTTTAATTCTTTGTCAAAGAGACCAAGTAAATTTTGTTTTCTGAGAAACTTTGATGTAATTTTCGACAGAAATCTTATATACTTTGAAATAAGATTCCCATAACTAGAATTTAAAATTTAAAGGTTTATTTTCACGCGATAAAATCAAAAGTTATCAAAACTTAAAAGTGATTAATCCTTTTAAACCCCCTTGAAAGTAACACGAATCAATTTTCACTCCTTATCGTATGATTGCAGGACTAGAGATTTTCATGAAGACACAAAGGAAATGTAATTTTTGTTGTGGAATTTGACGACTACTAGAAGCCACATGACAGTGAACGGAGTTAATGATGATCCGTTGGAAGTGTATAATTTCCTTTTAAAATGACAGGCTTCCAGCACTATTGTACAAATTGGTCTTTCCTTTTATATCATCAGTTGAAAGCAAAATAATAGGTTTGAAAATTCTCTCGCAGAATCTTAAAGATGTTATTGATCGTGGAACATCTTTTACTTTTCTTAACAGAAAATTACCTCTGGATTTATGTACTGTGGTTAAGTTAAAATTTAAGAAAATCTTTCAAAAGCATGCAAAAAGATATTAAATGTTATTTTAGATAAAGAGGGTTGGGAGGTTGGGATGTATTATTGCATTTAGATTTGTTTTAAAACATAAGAATTTATATTGCATGTGCTCTACAGGGAAAAGCTAAAAGCTGTAATAAAAGACCTATTTCGAAGCTTTTTTTATGAAAAATACTTGTCTCCCACGCAATTTTCTTTCATCACCTACTGTACAAATTTTTCACTGTTAATAAGAGTTTTGGAAGTGGTTGAAATTAAAGCTTGACCTATGATTTTGAAAATTCCATAATCAGCCAAAACCTATGGATTATACAAGTTTGAAGATACTACTAGTACTGTGACCCTGTTTTCTTGAAACTTGTTTGAAACTAGAAGACTGAGTGAGGCACAGGGCATTAATTTCTACCTGCCCTTATCTCAAAAGTCTTCTATTATATAAGATAGATACCTTTTTGAATTTTAGTGTTGTCCATATTCACCATACAAAATACATATGAATGTCCCCTGAAAAAAAAAAAAAAGTAAATATGCAAAAAAAAAAGTGATTTTGGATTGGCAGTTGGGAAACTTTGACTGGCCTAACTGCTCCCATTTTTAACCCCGAAAAATAATGACCCACACTGCCATATTATTTTACTGACTTTAGGCAATATCAAGATAATAAGTATATTCTCATCCCCGCCTGCCCAATCAAAATTTGTCCACCCCATATTTATCTAGTTTTCATGTTTTTTTTACTTTTGATTCCCTTAAAAAGTTGTTTCAAGAACTGAAAGACAAGATTTTATACAAATGTTGCCATTTCTAGTGAAATGGCTGATAAAGACCACAATGCTGTTGGAATCTTTTTCGGTTTAAAGTTTTGACAGAATTGAAAATAAGATATAAAAGCCTTCTTCCTGCTTTCCATTAATTTTATGACTGCATGAAAATCTGTTAATTAACTTTATGTGGCCTTATTGTTTATTGTTTATTTTGTTTTTTACTTCAAACGCAATTGAGGTTGATAATTATTTTTCTATTCAGGTTGAATCCATGCGAACATGATAAAAGATGACATTTTTTGTATGCTTAATTGTATTTGGTCATCAGCAATGACAGATGTTAATACCGATTTTATCCCTTAGCAGGAAGTCACAACAATGTTCAGTGTTTTCGGGGAAGTTCAAGTCGATTTAATTTCCTATATTGTGCCATATATTCTTAAGGTGAGGCTTGGTAGCTTCCTTTGGATTCATTTTGCTAAGTAGTTTACTTATAACGAAGGGAGATGTCAAGTTTGTGTAAAAAAATCACGTCAGAAATATAAAAGCTAATTTACATTCAAAGAAATTCTTGCAAAAAAATACATTAAGTAAAAAACAAACTGAAATTTCAAACTTAAATTATTTTAATATAAAATGCACATGCAAGATTGGGAACACCTTTGCTGGCCCCATTGGTCGTGATCAATATGTTCCATTCCTGTGGATCTGTCGTGTCTTGTTATACGGAAAGCTCTGTCCTGAAGCTTGTTAACGATGTTGCATTTAACTGAACCTAACGCTCAACTCTGTCATAGAACTATCAATGCAATTATTCAAATACGTAATTCGCCTCCAAATTATCCACATTTTCTATGCCGTCAATGGTTTCTTAATTTATTTCCTATACCGAAAGACGATTAATGTAAATCTTCTAAATTCTTCACCATCGTAACACAATTATAGCACGTTTGTGATTGGAATTTTTAAGTGTTCCTCATTTTTAACTTAATTTCTTTTTGATTTACTAAAAAAATTGCAGTTGGTCTTTATTTTATCAAGATTTAATCATGTGAGGGAATTTGAGAAAATTTAATATGTATGAAGTCCTAAATCTCGTTAGGTTTAGTATTTGTATTGTCAATACATTTGTTACATTTGTTGAACTTGGCTGCTGATTTTAAATATTGACAGATTACAGTTACAGGTTGTTACTTGCACAAAGAATTTTACAAAGACGTAAAAAATCACTAATAATCCATTGTGTTTCAGTATAAAATGTATAGATCCATCATCTTGAGTGGCACATAAAATGGATTATTCCCCCTTGTCAGGAGCAACATCAAATATTATTTGTATTATTTATTCCTGAAGTGATATTTTAGAAATTCAGTCCTTTAAAATCCAAAAACAGTAGTTCCTTCCACCTCTGCCTTGCAAGATGTTTTCCATTGGGTCCATCTTCACAATGGTCTTCAAGTAAGATATATGGCAATGGATTGTGTAAAGTTCTTGCTGTTTGAAATCTTAGGGATGGGAAATGTACTAATTTTCAATGAAAAATCCAGGAATTGTGAGTTTCAGTCTATGTTTCTGTTATAGTAATCATAACTATTTACCATTTGGAAAAGAGTGTGTGAATGGACTGATTCAGAAATGCAATGGCATTATGGGAATGTCATTGTTCTGAATGCTTTTAATTTGCACCAAACATATTTTACGAGTATGCTTAGCTAGGGCAATGTTATTTGCGAGGACGGAAGTTGAATTTCTGAATTGGTCCAATGTCTGAATTAAAAAAATGATGACGCTTTTCATCCATATTATGAAGACTATATGAATCTAACACCGGTGAAAAGGCAAGATCAAGAAATCTCAGACACCCAAGGGTAAGATTTCAATGGTTCTCTGACGAGGCTTACCGAGTCAGAGAACCATTGAAATCTTACCCGAGGGTGTCTGAGATTTCTAAATCTTGCATTTTCAACGGTGTTTGATTTATTTTCTCACTTTTGTAATCACAAACTATGATTTATTTACAACCATGTCGTACTTGATATCTGACGTTCCTAAGCGACGTCAATGACGTCAGAATACGTTGCTTGGTAATTTCTGTCTTGTACCGGGGGGTACAAGACCAAAAAATCTCACACCGCTAAAAATAGGAACTGTCTTGTCTCAAAAGTGAGAAATAAGAATTCAGATATTTATCTATATATATCTTATATTATATTTCAGATTTGTTGTTTGGGAACTGTCAGAAAGAAAACAGTTTGAAAGACTACTATAGATATGAATTAAATCCTGATTCCCTAGAATCGTTAGAGGCAAGGACATGGAGCCTAGTAGACAAAGGTTATACCTGGGATGATCCATACACGCAGTGTGTTCTACAAAACGCTTTGTACGCTTTTCGTCACCACCAGTCCCCGAGATACACAGCATGTGGCGAAGACAATAATACAGACAAAAATGTCAAAGATGAAATTTCTAGTATTTTAGAACAATTGTTTGAGCAATATTATAATGCTTATAAGCCAACAGCATCTATAGACAACAACAATTTAGGTTATCCGACAAAAAGAGACGAGATAGTTTATGTACATAAATATTTTGACAAATCTCCTAAACCGTATACTAAGAAGAGTTATAGGTCGGCATTTCAAAATTCAAACTACCTCGGTGATGCAGAAGAACTTCTTTCTGATGGTACTCCAGATTCTAGGATAACTTTAGAGGACATCCAAAAATTACAAAATTATTTCAGAGACTTAGATAATTATGAGAAAGATGAAACTTACTCGTCTCCTGAAACTGACTATAGCCCTAATAGTTTGGTGTACAGAGAAAAAGAACAAGAACTTGGAGAAGGTAAGAATCAATTAACTATAATAGATTTTATGGGACATGTTTTAGGAATGCATTGAATGAATTTATGTAGAAAAGATAACAGGAAACACCTACAATGGCCGAAAACCACAATCACATGTCCCAATACACCAAGGAACCGCACAAGAAAAACAATAAAATGACAACAGACAAACATAGATAATGATAGGAACTTGGGATAGCCGGACTTGGTATAGGCACTAGCAGGAGCTAGCAGTAGGGTTAAACTGGTTTATGGGTACCCAAACCTAGCTATCAGTCCATTTCTCTGTTGTCAATGAATGCAGTGCTCCTTCCTTATTCCATCCCTCTTTAATTGCAGTTGCTCACTTATCGACAACCATTTGAAGGTCTATTTTTCAAAAGGCTTCATAAATACTATGCAATTATTCCCTTACTATATCACCACTTTCACTTATTACACAAATTGTCAATTGTCTCAAAGGTGGCAATATAAGGAGGATGCACTGCATTATGCTTGAGTACAGAAATTCTTTCTTTCATTTCAAATATTTGAAAAGTCCTCCAAAAATAGTTATATTTTCCATAGCCCCTTTTAAAAAGCTATTTTTCCAGAAGTGAAACTTTCCTTTGAATAGAAAAGTTTTATTAAGCAAAATATCAGCCCCTTAGCATTTGTATTTGCAGTATTATATCTTTGTCCCTGCTGTTTTTGTGTTTTACAAAGCAATAACTGCAAAAAGTAAAAATTTATAGAAAACATGGTGTAAGCAAAAGCTTTGGTTGTGTAATGTAACATACCATTAGTTTATTTAAACAAAATGAATATTGACAGAGGAACTTTTATGTTACTTGTATGACCTAGTAGAATTGTGAATGGAAGTTACTTTTTCTCAGTCATACCTTATAATATAATAAAAATGTAGTTTTGGGGTTGAATTTTTAATAGAATCTTTCTTAGAAAGAAAAAAAAACTTCTTTGTTCCAGGTCCAGAGGCCAAAAGTGAAGAGCTGTTATTTGATGATTTGCCTGATGAATACTCACAGATTTTACAAAAGTTAATTACAGGTAATGTATAGATGTTGTGTGAAAAATGGGAGATTTATGGGTAAATTGTAGATTGGAATATTTTGATTGGCTCATGACATAATTTACCCTAGTGAAAATGAACACAAAAATTTCAGTGAAATATCTCCGATATCTCAAACAACTTTTCACTGAAATTTCACTGAATTTCAGTCAAAGATTTGGTATGGGATTTCACTGAAATTGTCTGGATTTTCAGTGAAATTTCACCAGAATTATATTGAAATTTCACTTAAATTCTGTTGAAATTTCACCAAAATTCTAATGAAATTTCAATGAAAATCCAAAGAAATTTCATTGGTATTTCAATGAAATCCCACACCAAATCTTTGACTGAAATTCACTGAAATCTCAGTAAAAATTTGTTTGAGATTTCAGTGGATTTCAGTGAAATTTCATTGGAATCCAAATGAAATTCTAGTGGAAGAAACTGTTTGAAATTGAGGTGATTCTGATATTTTATATGGCATGCAATTGTTATCAATGTTTTTTGTATTATGATTGACTTGATTTACTATTGCATGCACATACTCACTATCAAACAACATATTGTTAATGTATGTGTATAATGTGGTTAAGCTTATTCTCTGTACAACTTCAGTGCAGCATATACTGGCAGCTAAAATTTCCAACAAATATAAAATAATAAATGCTTTATTTATAAAAAGTAAATGCCATAGAAATAAAGAAAAATGCAATCCACTATTCATAATAGTTTATGGAACAATTGTTGTTGTTGCATAGTTGACAAAATGTTATTTAAATGGAGAATAGCTGTTATACTTTTCTAAATGTAAGACGTGTAAGATTTTTTGAAAATCACGGAAAACGGAAAAGGCAATTTTTATCTTTACTGTGTTAATTGTAATTCTGTTTATCCATGAAATCCAGCATGAGCATAAGTGCAACGGTCTTATTAACTTCTGAAAAGTTTGTTCAATATATACTTAACGGCTCCATTGAATAGTTGAATATAAACTTCATGTATATCTGGCTTGCATATATCTGTACAAGTAGAGCAAGTTGGAGTGGTTCCTGTATTTATATTACCATTAATAAGCAGTATCGTAGAACTGAAGTCTTATAATGTTACTCAAATACCATACACGCATGATCATCTACATCATATTAAGAACATGTTACTATTTTCTAATCTTCTGGCTTTACTTCTGTCTGACAGTAGGATGAAAGATGGAGTTGGATAAAAATTCCCCCATGATCCAAGGCAAGTCAGCTGTTGTTGATTTTTTTCTGTCTTGGAATGTCTGGAAAAAAATAAAGAAAAAGAAATTAGCGTTTAATCATGGATTATATTAGTTAATTTTGATAATTTTGGCATAGTATACAAACAAAAGTTTTTCTACATCTGATCTCGAGGGCCTACAGCTATAGAACAGGGATCTTATTCACAAAATTTGCGCTTTAAATTTGAAGTTGGTAGTGTTTCTCATGATTCTATAAGCATGCAAATATAGAACAGGGATCTTATTCACAAAATCTGAGCTTTAATCATTTAAAGTTGGTAGTGTTTCTCATGTTTCAATTACCATTGAATCAGTGCAAGGTAAGGGATTTGTATTGACCTGAAAGAATCAAGGGTAAAATTACAGACTATTGTGCAACATATGTATGTGAAATGGCACAAAGATACCCGGATCTTTAAATGAAATAAGCAAAACTTCATATACATTGGTTTCAAAATTTTTTCATATTTTCAAATTTCATTCCTTTTGTTGAAAAAACGAAGTTACAAATTATTATCCAAGTCTTATTGAACCTTTCTTATTATTCAATAATTTTAAAAACTAAATAAAAGATCTAAACGAAATTTCAAAATAAATTTTTAACAAAAACAACAATATTGTAAAGGGAGGTAATAATATATTATCATTACAGTTTTAGAAGTCTTTTTTTTAATGGATAAATAATTGAAATAAGATTTTAAATGAATATAATCATCTCATTTACTCTCTAAAGTATGGTTCATTACAAATAATATAATCAGCCCCTCTGACCACAAGAGAAATCGTGTATGACAACCCTCCCCCTTTTCTGCACGATACCTGGTGCACACCACGTGGTGCACACATAAACTTATACGGCAAGAGAATATTCAATTTATATTGCAGCACCTTCATGATAAAACTATTTGTTGCAATATTAAGTAAACAATAGTTTTGTAAGCTGCTAAGTGCTTACACAATAAACAGTCTTGTACTAACATCGTTCTGACCTCGTTTGTTGATCGACAGAAAATCAATATATTTTCTCTATAAATAGAATTAATTGACATAACTCAAATGTTTAGCAAAGATCATAAATTAAGATGTAGAAATATGTTGATTTTTATTTCTAAATTACTTACTTGTCCTCTGTACTTTGTCTTCTTTGTTTTTATTGTCTAGCACCTACATTTCCGGCGTGGCAGTCATTTAAATAATACCAGCAATGCGCATGTGCATATGTGTGTGTTACCATTTTCTTAGAGCGGGAATATTTAAATACTATTTTGAATGCAATATATAGATACACAAATGTTAATTTTATGTAATTGAAAAAAAAACAAACAAACATCGATAAAGGTTAAGCTGTATTTAAATTTGCTCCTGCATGTATAAAATATGGGGTGAGGATAATGGGTGGTAATATATTTTGTCAAAACATAGAGGGTCAAGAATATTTCTTTTCGTTTTGATTAATGTAATGCAAACAAATACTGAAATAATAAAAAAAAAAGAATGCATAAAATAAATATGCCTGTACATAATGACGGATAAAAATACTTTTCCATCACATATATGGAATTAAAAAAAAATATATAATTCTGAATTAATTTTTTTTTCCCAAAACATGAGATGGAAAAGAAGAAAAGAAAATGATGATTAAATTCCCCATCATTTTTTTTTGCCATCTCTTTTCTTATATGCTTGCAAAAGAATTATTTTTATTTTGTACCTCAACGAAACCTGAATATTCACAGAAAGAAAAATTTGATTGTCCAGTAAAATTTCACTGGGAAAAATAAATGTGGTAAAATTTTCTGTGAAATTTCAGTGTTATTTCAGTGAAAAAAATCTCCATAGAAAATTTTGGAGGGATTTCACTGAAATTTCAGTGTAATATTTATTTTCACTGAAATTTCATTGAAATACAGTGATATTTCACTGAAATTTTGTTGCCATTTTCTATGGGGTACACATTATTGTTGGTCAATTTTTTTCATGTAAACAACTTAATTATAACAAAAGAAGAAAAGAATGGTCGAAAGTTTCGACTTTATGATCCTAAACAATGGGCACACAGAAATGGAACCAAAACATTGTACTTGAACAAGAGAGAACAGACCCACTATAAAGGTGTAACAAGTTTCATGTGTAAAAAGTGTATTTGATCCTGAACTTAGTCAGATGTATGATATAAAGAAATATGCTCACATAAAATCCTGAACTTAATCAAATATTTGATTACAATAAAGGAATATGCTCACAAAATAGACTGTTCTTGCAAAAAGTCAAGTTTTATCTTGAAACAATTTGAGGAAATTTTAACTAGCTCCATTTTTGAAATAATTGTAACAAAAGGGAAAAAAAGGTTAAAAACTAACTGAGAAAATGTATGGTTAGTCTGCCTATATAAATAACAATATAATAACTGAAGTCAATACACAGTGTCATTGTTTAATGACAAACATGAAATAAGACCATTGTGTACAGATACAATCTTAGAGCAGTCGTTACGGAAATTTACCAGTGTAAAATTGATAGGATATGGTAGTATACCAAATAAATACAACAGTAATGTGAGGGAAAAATAGGAAAGATATATAAAATGTCTTCACAATCTCTAAAATAATTGAATTTGACAGGAATTAGTCTGAGGGAAGTAAAGAAGGCTCAGACTTCTAGTCTGAAAAATAGCAATGTTTTGGTGAAATGAATGGACAGTAACAGATCTGTTAAAAGATATGAAAATTAACACACAGTTTTAAGGGGTTGATTTAGAAATAAATCGTCAACTTGCCCATCAGACAAGTCATCAATAAATATACTCAGCAAAAAAAGTTGAGGATCATGATTTTTCATTTCCAATACAAATATATTAAGTTTTACTACACATTTTAATTTGACTTAATCATACACTAGGCATTCAGTCTTGGAACATTGTGCCTGATGTTTTTGAGATCAACAGGTTAGACACTTGAAAAAAGTCTATGAGGCCAGCCTTCCATGATGCCATGTTTCCTCGAAAAACACAAATCACTGAAATTTGCATTTTTACCCCAAAAATTAATCTGTCTTGAAATGAAATCAAATTTCAGTCAGGAACCGATGCATTGAACATGTTGAAGCCTTTTATTCCATAATTTCTTTGTCTTGATGTTTCAAACGATAATGCTGTTAAGTCAAAATGTTTAATCAGCGAACCATACCCTTCCAAATTTTGAAAATGACTCAAACAAAAGTGGAAATTTTTCTATGGGACAAAATGGGTACCTTTATGCAGATGGCCATCTCTTAGTCAATTTTCAGCAATTTTTAGTGAATCAAAGTCTGTAGACTGTCAAAAGATTGAACAAAGGGATAAAAATGTCAAAATCATGATTTTTAGCCGAGTTGCAACGAAGTTGAACTCGGCTATTGGTTTGGTGTTGCAGCCAGGTGGGCTGGCGTGCGTGCGTGATTGTTAACAAATTAGCAATGTAATCACAGTTCTGTTAAAAAAGATAGCAGTAGATTGACAGTATTATATAATAAAGTATGCAATGGAATCACAACATTGTTAACAAAGTAATCAGTGGAATCACAGTACTGTTAACAAAGTAAGCAGTGAAATAACAGTTCTGTTAACAAAAGAAGCAGTGAAATCACAGTACTGTTAACACAGGGAGCAATGGAATCACAGTCCTGTTAACAAGTAAGCAGTGAAATCAAAGTTCTGCTAACAAGGTAGCCAGTGAAATCAGTTCTGTTAACAAGGTAATCAGTGAAATCAGTACTGTTAACAAAGTAAGCAGTAAAATCACAGTTCTGTTAACAAAGTTAAGTAGTGAAATCAGTTCTGTTAACAAAGTAAGCAGTAAAATCCCATTTCTGTTAACAAAGTAAGCTGTAAAATCACAGTTCTGTTCACAAAGTAAGCAGTGAAATCACAACATTTTTGTTAACAAAATAAGCAAGGGTTTCACAGTATTTAACAAAACAATCACAATTATGTTAAAAGATGTGTAATATAATTGCATTTCTGTTAACAATACAAACAACACATTTTTGTATTCAAATAAGCACACATTACAAATAGGTTATAAGCAAGAGGGATGATCCAACTGTAGATTTGATAAAAAGATATACTGTTCAAAAATATTCCAATAATCAGGTAAATGATTATTATAGAAGTGTTGATAACATAAATATATAAAATATGAAATATGTAATTCTGTTGCCCTCAACCTCTTTCAGAAGGGAAAAAAATCATATGTGAATGGACTTTTGTGAACAGTTTTATTGGTATTCATAAGATAAAGAATGGATGTGTGTGGTCCATTTAACATGAAAAATTAACTAGGGTTTTTTGTGAATAAATGTACAGATGTAACTCCTTTGACAGACATGAAGACAAAATTGTATTCTCAAAAGCAGATATAATGAGAGTATTACGTAATTTTGTGTGAAAATCGTATTTCCATGAATACCTTCATGATTCCAAGCTACAATTTCCGTTTTATTGCAGATGCCAGTTTAATAAAGTTTCGAGTTTAAAAAAAAATTCTCATTACCTGTATAACCATTAACCATCGGAATATTAGAAGTTCAAATCTTGTTTACGAGTCAATAATTACCACAATGACAAATATCTTGGATTTTATGGCTGGTGCCGACTTTTATGGGTTTTAACGATACAGTCTGAAAGATCTGGTTAAAAACATATTAAGAGTACCGCACTTTAATGCCATCATAAATCCCGATCAATCAATTAGGTCTAATTTGGTAGCTGACATGATTCTCAGCGCAGGGATAACGGTATTAATTTTATTCAGTCTCCGCATTAAATGTATTGTTGGAGAAAATGAAGAAATTGATGAGAAATTAAGAAATACTAATTCTGCCCAGTACAAACCGTAATGAAAACTGCATTTAGATATAAAACAACAAGCTATGTGCTTTATTAGAAGTAAGGGAAATCAACTTTTCTGCTTGGGTAAAAGACAAATTTCCTTGGCAACATATTTCTTCTGAATTAGCTGTCATCAAGCTTTTGTAGTGTCAACCATTTTATTGACAATAATCCCTGCAGTATCCATTTGTCACTGTCTGAATTTCTGCATGGTCGATGCACATGTTATAAAAATTGCTGATGTGAATTTGTTATCTTTCATAAATTGTGTGTCTAATACCTTTCAAAATAATTAGAATTTTCTTAAATCAAGGACACGTAGGGTTGTTGATATATAGGAATTTTTCACAAAAAGTCTTGAGTCTGCAAAATGTTTGTTTTTACAAATAACAAACATTTTTCAGACTAAGATTTTTTAAAGTGAGTGGGCAGTTTTAATGATTAAATTTATTTTAAATTATGGGGCTGTTTCCTGATATGGTAAAAAGCTACATAATGAAAATGTCAATTAAGATATGAATTCAAATTATAGAATAAAAAAGGAACTAGGGAAGGAAAAAATATTTCCTTTTGATCAGGAATTCTCTTCATTAGCGCAAGGTCGTCCTGGGGTAGTTCTAGGGGAGAGATTGAGGTATTGAGGCTTGCTTGGGGGTCCCAACATACATGTGATCTCCTTACGGGAGCATGGAAATCTCCCTGATTTTCAAGGGCTTCTTTAACCTCCCGGAATTCTCGAAATATCTCCTAGAAAATCAGTTTTAAGTTAAAATCTAAAAATGTATACGAAATAGCCTTTTGAAGTGATATAATTAGCTTATAGTCACATGACCCCTTATAATGTTTGTCACTAATCTAATTGTCCAAATTGACACTTTAATTACACCTGTAATGCTAATTGAAGGATTAGCTCAGTTGTACTCAAACACCATCAGTGATTTGTTTACCTGTGTTCACAGTCATGGTATCACTAATTACCGGTCAATCAGAGATAACCTGCTTACCTGTATGGTAGTTACTATCAGTTGTTTAAAATTATTAATTCTTTGAACATTAAAATCGTTCTTTCTGCAATTTTTTCGTAATTAACAGGTCAAACTTCCCCTTTGAATACATTGATTTTTCCCTTTGAATACATTGATTTTTTACAGATCACATTTTTTTTTCAGTTGGGTTATTTCCCTTAAAAAATTGTCTTTTCATTTCCATGAATTTATTTTTTAGATAAGAACCTTTGATGATATTTGCCTTATCGATATAGCAGAAATTTTTATTTAAACACTATTTTAGTTAAAAAAGTGTTTATAAATAACATTCCAATTTCATTGATATTTTGAAAAATATTTTCTTTAAAATTACAAATTTATAGAAAGTAAAAGTAAGATATAGAATGTAAAAATGCTATGATACTAACTGCTTACTATTAGTAATTTGATGATAGTGCCTTGTGCAGTTAAAAAGAAATTCAAATCTAACTGCAACTAAACATTTAAAAGAATTAAAATCCTAATCTTGGACAATGACGTGCATTTTTAACAAAAAACACCTTAAACATAAAAATTATATAATTATAAAAATAAAATCTTCATAGTACACGTTCCCTTGCGAAATCAATATGCAAAAGTGACTAATGGTCTCAAAATCCTAACTAAATATCTATATTATATGTAGGAAATATGGCGATAAAAAATCTCCCTGATTTCACCTGAAAAAATGGCTAATCTCCCTGAAAATCAAGGCTATCTCCTGCATTGGCTCTAGAGACCTATCACATGTATGTCCCAATATCCAATATCCCAGTAAGTCTGGACAAAAATATCCCTTTAAAAATTGAAGATATCTCATTGATTATTGAAATATCACGTTTTCCATAGTCAAAATATCCCATATCCCAGTACTTTTCGCCCCAAATATCCCATTAACAAAAGTCGTAAATATCAGAATTTTCCCAATAAACCCTCAACAAGCCTCGATATTGATATCCCCAATTTTGGAAAATTCTAAACCCTGATTTATATTTCAATAAATATAATTATTAAAATGGTAAACATGATATGTGGCTAAGCAGGCAGTTGAGTTGGGGGAAGGGGAGGACTGGCAAAAAGGTACACCATGTGTTCATATCAAATCTTCTACCATTTTCTTAATATGATTTTACTAGTATTTTGTATGGTGTGCATGTGTACTTTGACTTTCAGGTCAAATTTGCAGTGGATAAAAATAGACCAAAATTTAAAAAAAAAGAAATTTGATATTAATTCATGTACATGTATCCAGTATCTGATTAAAAGCAAACTAGGTTCACATGAGCATGATGAAATGTTTGGGATTGCTATCTTTCAAGTCAAGCACGCAGTGGCTAAAATAAACTATATGTAAAATTTTGTATGATAATTGAAGTATCTTACTTCATATTAAATTTATGTCCCTTAATAATTCGGGGATCCCGGATGTCAGTTCATGCAAATCCCTGCATAGAGGTATCTTTTCAAAGGACACATTAGGTGGAAAAAAATATGCATTCGTTTTAACTCTTTTTAATACAATTATTTTCAAATTTTTAATGTCTCATTTACATCGTCTTTGAAGACTTGGGGAAAATCTCTCAGTTTATCATGTTAGATTTGTTTGTTTTCCCTGAATCTGTGTGATGTCCTAGACATTAAGAGTGACAGGATGTTAAGACAAGAGGATTATGGTATATATTTTGTTAATTCACAGGGGAAATTGAACCCGACACTTTGACAGATGAACAGCTGAATTTCCTTGCTTCCTATGTCAACTCAAGACTTAAAGAATATGGTGTTTTAGGCGATGTAGACAGACCGGACGACTCCCTGGAAAGTACAGGTAATTATAGAATGCTTCAGTTAAGATCTGATTTATTATGAATATTTTATTCGTCTTTGATCAAAGAGTCTTAAATGTTCGGATTTCATATGAAAAGTCATCATTTCAGAGGCTAAAGATGGTCATTAATTCAAATGAAATAAAAATATGAAAAATGCCAGTAGACTAAAAATTGTATCAAATATAATGTGAATGATTTTGGTTTTAAGCCTTTTGCCCATGGACTGTTTAGTGTCTGAAATGGCAATATGCTCTTGAATCCTTTGGTCTTTGCTCATCACTCAGGGGATGTCTACTGGTATGTATTGACTGATGGTACCCCTCAGCATGGAACATAAAAATCCTGTTCCTGTATTAAAGATATCTTGGAATTTGTAAATTGATAGATTTATTGGTTAATATTTAACTCAAACTTTCATTACTTCAGCAAATTCTGTAAATCTGTAGCTCATTAAATTAGAATTTCACGTTAATACTTAAAAGTTTTGAAACCTCAAGATGGTATAATGAGATGGCAAGAAACTTGAGTATCTCAGTCGAAAAGTAGGGGATAAAAATTTCATCTTACATCCATATCTGATCAGCATTCCATGTCGGGCTTGAAGTGGGTGATCTCCCTCCCTAAAAACTTGGATCATAGGTGATTTAAAAATGAAATGTTATCTTTATTCATTGCATCATAATTCCTTATTGGGCTTAGGTTGTGTGAGCTTGCTGTCATTTCTTTCATTTATTGATGGTCATTGTGTTGCCTGCTGTAACCAGAGTTTGCAAATAGCCATTACTATTACTGTTGCTGATCATCTTCTGTCAACTTGTTAATCTGCAACTTCTTCAAAACTGTAAGATGGATTCCATTTTCGATATGCTCATGAATGATAATTGAAAATTTTCTGCCCAGACAAGGAAAAGTCAGGGGGCATATTGCTTTACTTTTGTCCATCCATTCATTTGTTCGTCTGTCTGCCTGTCCGTTCATTAGTCTGTCCATATAGAGTAAAAGCACACATGTTTAGCAGGGGCATCATAGGTGTGTTACAGACACAAAAAATTACACTTCCATCTCATCTTGCATGTAGGAATGTCATCCCTTATTTACTCAGACATGATTATTTTCCTATTTAAATAGGAATTCCTATTTTTTAATACAGAAAAAAAAAATCGAAAAGTTGTTCAATTTTGTAGGACCAGCTAGAAAATGATGTTTTCACAGGGCTAACCCCCCCCCCCCTATTTCCTATTTTTTAGGCAGTATTTCCTATTATTTTAAATTTGTACTAAATCATGTCTGTAAATTACTGAACCAAATGTTACAGGTTCACCAATCCAATACAGTTCATAGTGCAGGTGTAAGCCAAAATAGTATCCTATGAAATAAGTTCCAAATGGAACAAATGTTATTGATATATCTATGAGATTTATTCCCTCTGTAGATTATTTCACTATGTGAGCTATGAAATATATTCCTTTGAAACTCATGTCACAGTGGATACTATAAACCGTTACACAGGCAACACATATGTTCTTTGGAACACACAAATTGTTGAGGTTTTGCTGTATATAGAAGTTGTGTATTATTTTATAGATTTGAACTCTGATGATAGCACAAGAGCACAGTTTGAAAGACAAGATGATGTTGGGGCTCTTCAATCAGCAATGGAGTCTGCCATGGATTTGGAACAACAGTCACAACCATCCAATGATCAACAAGGGACAGATGATGTGCAAACTCGAGATGAAACTGAGGGGAACATAAAAGAGGGACAAGGAGAAGATGAAAGAATTAAAAAAGTTTTAGGGATACCTGTTATTGGTCAGCGTATGTGAATTTATGAAATTGATTGTTTAAAGAAACACATTTTCCCTAATATTTACTTGAATTTCTATGTAACCAACAATATCTATAACTGTATCTAATCCCCCTCCCTCTCACCCCAGTTCCCTCTTTTTGTGAGTGGGGATCAACTTCTGGTCAGGTTTTTATACGCTCGTCAAAAGACGGATGTATCATGGTATACCCTCTGTCCGTCTGTCTGTCGGTCCGTCCGTCTGCTGTCCATTAACTTTTTGGTTTCCGGAGATTTTTATGCCCCGCCACGTAGTGGAAGGGACATGTAGATTTACCCTTGTCCCTACGTCCGAACGTCCTGATGTTAAGTTTTGTGTTTAGGTCCATATATTGGCAACCTCTTGTAGTATTTTGAAAATATGACATCAGTACATGCACCTTGATTAGTACTACCAGATTCATCAACAATTAGGGATCCATGACCTACATTTTACGTTTGAGTGACTTTTGTTAAATTTTGCATTAAAAGTCCATTTCTCAACAACTCCGCATTATACCAATATGATGTTTCATCAAATTAATTGTCTTGATGAGTACTACCCAAAACATTGACAGTTAGGTGGCTTTGACCTATATTTTACGCTTGAGTTACTTTCATTAAATTTTGTGTTGAAGTCCATTTCTCAACAACTACACATTATACCAATATGATGTTTCATCAAATTAATTTTCTTGATGAGTACTACCCAAAAAATTGACAGTTAGGTGGCTTTGACCTATATTTTACGCTTGAGTGACTTGTGTTAAATTTTGTGTTAAAGTCCATTTCTCAACAACTACGCATTATTCCAAAATGATGTTTCATCATAATAATTGTCCTGGTGAATGCTACCCAAAACATTGACAGTTAGGTGGCTTTGACCTATATTTTAGGCATGAGTGACTTTTGTTAAATTTTGTGTTGAAGTCCATTTCTCAACAACTACGCATTATACCAATATGATGTTTCATCAAATTAATTGCCTTGATGAGTACCATCAAAAACATTGACAGTTAGGTGGCTTTGACTTACAACAAAAACATGTAGTGACTTTTGTTAAATTATGCATTTAAGTCCATTTCGGAACAACTACGCATTATACCAGAATGATGTTTCATCAAATATATAGCCTTGATGAGTACTGCCCAAATCATTGATAATTAGGTGGCTTTGACCTATATTTTATGCTTGAGTGACTTTTGTAAAATTTTGCATTTAAGTTAGTTTCTCATCAACTTAACATACTTTCCCAATGTTGTTGCATCAAAATAAATCAACTTGACAAGCAGTATCAAAATCAAGGCCAATTAAGTGTCTATGACCTACTGTTTATGCTTGAGTGAATTTTGGTAAATTTTGTGTTTTACATGCTTTACTCAACTACACACAACATCATTATATTACTCATCTTTGTGAGAACTACCCAATTTTGGACAATTTGTTGACTTTGACTTCCATTGTATGCTTGAATGACTTTGTTAAATTTTTGCATCAGGACCATTGTTTAATTGACTTGGGTTATATATTGTCATAAATTTGTCGGCGGGGCATCCGTGTCTTATAGACACATTCTCTAGTTTCTGTAACCGCTTGACATATTGATTTCATATTTGGTATATGAGTATATCTAGGTGAGATACAAATCAAGTTCGAGTTTGGTTCCAGTCGGTTGATTTTGTACAGAGTTATGGCCCTTGGACAGTGAAATTTTGAAAAATATAGGTTTTCAGTTTTTTCTGTAACCACTTGACATATTGATTTCATATTTGGTATATGAGTATATCTAGGTGAGATACAGGTCAAGTTGGAATTTGGTTCCAGGTGGTTGATTTTGTACAGAGTTATATCCCTTGGACTTTAATTTGATATTTGTTAATTGTTAAAAAGTTTGAGTTGACAGTGGACAGGTGTAGCATGCGCTCTTGGCGCAGCAGTTTATTGCAGGATGGTGTTATTGATATTGAAGTTATTCCCCTTAGTGCCTTATAACCTAACCAGTATAGAATAAATACGACTAACTTGTCAGTCAAATCAAAGATATATGAATAAAAATTCACTGAGGGTTCAAAATAAGCTCTTGTTTTATTTTTCTGAATACTTTTTATGTCCCAGTGACGATAAGTCGGGGGGCATATTTTTTTATCCCTGTCCATCCGTCCGTTCGTCCATCCAAGGAGGGTACATGATTTGTCCATGCAACTCCTCCTACAGTTTTTATGCTAGAAAGTTTTTATTTTGCAGATCATTTGTACATATATTGAAGATGTGATAAGGATTTTGATTTTGGTGCATTTTTGTCAAAAATATACTTGAACTTAGTCATTTTTGGTGATTTTTCATAGAGGGTACATAGTTTGTCTGCACAACTCCTCCTACAGTTTTAATGCTAGAAAATTTTTATTTTGCAGATCATTTATACCTATATTGAAGATGTGCATGTGGTAAGGATTTTGCTTTTGGTTAATATTTGTCAAAAATATACATTGTTGAACTTAGTCATTTTTAGTTCGCCTCAAGGAAGTTGAGGGGGACTATTGGAGTACCCCAGGCGTCCACGTCTACGTCTACGTCCGCGTCCGCATTTTGGCATATATTTCTGCAACTATGCATGGTAGGGTCATCAAACTTTGTATGCAGGTGCATCTTGGGCTATCTCACAGCCTCCAAGAAAATTGGGTCTCTCTGACCTATATTTTCCGCTTGAACGACTTACATTCAAGTTTACGTCCGAGTTCAGATCTCAGTCACTATACATGGTAGAATCATGTAACCTTGCATATGCATGTCTCTCTGATGGTAGGTCAGCATCCAGGCAAAATTAGGTCACTTTGGCCTATATTTTCGCTTGAACGACTTACATTCAAGTTTACGTCCGAGTTCAGATCTCAGACACTATACATGGTAGGACCATGTAACCTTGCATATGTATGCATCTCTGATGGTAGATCAGCATCCATGCAAAATTAGGTCACTTTAACCTATATTTTCCACTTGAACGACTAACATTCAAGTTTACGTCCGAGTTCAGATCTCAGTCACTATACATGGTAGGATCATGTAACCTTGCATATGCATGCCTCTCTGATGGTAGGCATCTAGGCAAAATTAGGTCACTTTGACCTATATTTTACGCTTGATTGATGTACATTCAGGTTTTCGGACAAGTTCAGATCTCAGTCACTATACATGGTAGGATCATGTAACCTTGTGTATGTATGCATCTCTGATGGTAGATCAGCATCCAGGCAAAATTAGGTCACTTTGACCTATATTTTACGCTTCATTGATTTACATTCAAGTTTTCGGACAAGTTCAGATCTCAGTCACTATACATGGTAGGATCATGTAACCTTGCATATGTATGCAACTCTGATGGTGAATCAGCATCCAGGCACAATTAGGTCAAATTGATATATATTTAACGCTTGATTGATTTACATTCAAGTTTTCTGACGAGTTCAGATCTCAGTCACTACACATGGTAGGATCATGTAACCTTGCATATGCATGCATCTCTGATGGTTGGTCAGCATCCAGGCAAAATTAGGACACCTTGACCTATATTTTATGCTTGATTGATTTTCATTCAAGTTTGAGGACAAGTTCAGATCTTAAGTCACTATACATGGTAGGATCATGTAACCTGGCATATGCATGTAACTCTGATGGTAGATCAGCATCCAGACAAAATAAGGTCACTTTGACCTATATTTTCGGCTTGATTAATTTACATCCAAGTTTTCGGATGAGTTCAGATATCAGTCACTCTACATGGTAGGATCATGTAACCTTGCATATGCATCCATCTCTGATGATAGATCAGCATCCAACATTGACCTATATTTTCCGCTTGATTGATTGTTATTCAAGTTTTTGGACAAGTTCAGATCTCAGTCACTGTACATGGTAGGATAATGTAACCTTGCATAGGCATGCATTCCTGATGGTACATCAGCATCCAGGCAAAAGTAGGTCACTTTGACTTACGTTTTACGCATGATTGATTTATCTCTAAGTTTTCAGGCAAGTTCAGATCTCAGTCACTATACATGGTAGGATCATGTAACCTTGCTTAGGCATGCAAATGTGATGTCAACATCCAGTCAAAATTTTGTTACTGTGACAAAGTGCCATAATGAGGCGAACTCTGTAATCTTGAATTACCTATGTTTTGGTGATTTTGTGATAGAGGGTACATGGTTTGTCCTTGCAACTTTTCCTACAGTTTTGATGCTAGGAAGTTTTTATTTTGCAGATCTTTTGTACCTATATTGAAGATGTGCATCTGGTAAGGATTTTGATTTTGGTTAATTTTTGTCAAAATTATACATTGTTGAACTTAGTCATTTTTTTGGTGATTTAGTAATAGAGGGTACATAGTTTGTCCGCACAACTTCTCCTACAGTTTTGTGCCAGGAAGTTTTTACTTTGCAGATAATTTTTACTTATATTGAAGATATGCATGTGTGAAGAATTTTGATTTTGATGCATTTTTGGAAAAAATACACATTGTTGAACTTAGTTATTTATTGGGTGAATTATAAATAGAGGGTACACAGATTGTCCACACAACTCCTCCTACAGTTTTGATGCAAGAAGCTTTTATTTTGCAGTTCATCTGTACCTATTTTTAAGATGTGCATGTGGTAAGGATTTTGATTTCGTTTTTTTTTTTTTTCAAAAATATACATTGTTAAACTTTTAATTTTTTGGTAATTTAGTAATAGAGGGTACTTAGTTTATCTGTGCAACCTAGAGTAACATGTGTTTAGCGGGGGCATCATATGTGTCTTACAGTCACAAATATTACTAAAAAATCCCAAATTGATTCAACCTTGCGCGGGGCATCTCATCCTCTAGTTTAAAATTTCATTTTGTCGTTTTGACCAGGTATCCTGCATATGCCCAAAAATTTGAAAAAATGTAGAAATTCCTCCGTTTTGCCTTTGTTGAGACACCGTCCAAGAAGGGAGGTAACTGCTACAAAAATAGCTAAATTAATACATGGTCCCGGCTTACAAAAAGGGGGAATAAAGATAAAACAAAATAGAAAAAAAAAAGCAAATGAACAAACAATACAGAAAGGTATCATTATTTAAAAAATTTTTATAAATAAAGCAAACTTACATGAATTTGTTTAACTATTGACTAGGGAACTAAATATAAAGAATAAGAACACATGGCAACATCTATGAGACAACCTACTTGCATTTACCCTGGCCCATGGCCAGTCTTTATGTACACATATACTGGGATTTCCCTGAATTGACTAGTATATACCGGTAATTAAATAGCAATTCATAGAATGTTGGGTTCCTTATTAAAGACAAATTCATAATAAAACACATTCTCAAACTATATGTTACCAAAATTATTTCAGTGTGCTCCATGCATTATGACATGGGGAAAGCAAAGCTTCCGAGTACTTGAAATCTTTAAAAGTGGCAGTCTGAGATTTTTTTTGCCTTGTTTTCTCACTGATGAAAGATTCTATTCTGTCTTTGATCAAGGATGATTTTGTCCTGCTAATGACCACCTAATTTTGTCAATTAAGGTAGTACGGGAGTTTAAAATTGCGCAATCATTCTTGCGCATGTGACAAAAAAATGGAATTCACTATGGGAACGTTGCCGAAACCATTTCCAATGTCTTGTAATAGTTACGTTTGATGAAATATTCCAGTTTTATTGCGTAACCATGTAGAATATCGAACCTTTCAGCTAACTCCAGTTAAATTAAGGGGAGATAATTTGTATAGAAATAATAGGAAAAAGTGTTTTTCGCGATTAATGAAAAATTAGTTCGGTGACCCCAAATTTTTTTTCATGGAAATTGAAGGACAGTATATTAGCTATTAATTTACCAATTTTAAATAAAATCTATCTGATGTAACTAAAATAATTTAAAATTTTGTCAGAATTAGCTAATTTTCCCTATTATTTCAACCAAAATAGCAGATTTTTACATTTCATATTTCATTCTTATATGGCCGGTGACCCCTTATTTTTATTTTATTTTTCGTATGCTCTAATAACAAAGGGTAAATCATGAAAATATCAGAGAATTCTATCTGACAAAATTTTAGACCCCCGTACCACCTTAACAGTTTCCTGTCAAACATCAATAATTAACACCTGGTATCTGCATGTCTCTTTTGTACATGGTGTGAAAAGTCTTTGCTGTGATAATGGGTCTCATGATATTGTCATATAGTTGATTTGAGGATCTGTGATTGACAGCTGTCCATTCAGTGTTCAAGGCAAAGATCAAGGTCACAAGATGGTGACTAAAATATGACCTTATGATATATTTGGAAATTTGCAATATAAATTTTGTTGATAATTAAGGAGTATCTCCTTCATGAAGTTCTGTCCTTAGCTAATTTTAGCTTTACATTTAGATGATATTTGTTATTTTTTGAACATCTTTGGGTTTATGGTCCTCCAAATGTTTTGATTTTATCTGCACTGAAGAGACATCAGTTGTCAAAATGGCTACATGCAGAAATTAAATTTACAGTAAGTTTGGTATTTAGTTACATACATATAGCTACATGAACATATAAGTCATTATTGATAAGGAAAAGTAGGGGAGCTTATTGTTACATCACTGTCTGTCCATCTGTCAGTCTGTTTGACTTTCCATCATTCTACATAGATGGTGCATAGTTTGTCCGCATTATCTCTCGTAGATGTTACGATAAAAAATGTTCCTTTTCCAAATCATTTATATGCACATCAAAGAGAATTTTTATGCCCCCAGATTGAGGATTGGGGGCATATTGTTTTTGTCCTGTCTGTCTCTGTCTGTCTGTTTGTCTGTCCGAAACGTTAACCTTAGCTATAACTTTTGAACTATGTAAGGTAGACTTTTCATACTTGGCAAGTGAATAGGACTAGTCAAGAGGAACATAAATATGCAAAAAAAAAAAAATTAGGTCGGGTCAAAGGTCAAGGTCATAGAGGTTAAAAAGAGGTGAAATTGGCTGTTTTCACATATTTGACTGTAGAATCCTTATTATTTATCCTATTGAGATGGGATTTGTTTTATGTTATTGCTTTAAAATTGCGCAACTGAAAATGTTGACAGATTTGAGGTAGCACTTACCGTTTTTGAGAAACAAGAGGCCCAAAGGGGGACAAACGAAAAAAAAATGAATTTTGAAATTTTTTGTTGGATCGTGATTCAGTATTATTCTGTAGGTTTCTTATAGCATGTTTAAACAGATACTTTTAACAATTAAAACCATTTCAATAAACAAGAGGCCCAAAGGGGCTTCATCTGTTTCAGAATTAAGGGGTTGAATTAGGTGTTTTTATGGTAATCAACAACTTTTAAACTATGTAAGATAGACCTTTAATACTTGGCAACTGTATATGTCTTGTCAAGAGGAACATACATATGCAAAAAAAATTAGGTCAAAGGTCAAGGTCACAGAGTTCAAAAAGGGGTGAAATTGGGTATTTTCATATATTTTATTGTAGAATCTGGGGTATATGTAGTGTTTCACAAACACATCTTGTTGATTTTGGTGCTCGAATTCCCATGGAGTGTTGTTGTTGCTTGTTTGACACATTTGTGTTTATGTGACAACTTACCCTGTAGTTTTAATTTGGCAGGTCCTAAATTAGTGGATTTTTGTAAAAAAAAAAAGTATGCCTAAAATTTAAGAGTTTGAAATTTTTGCAGATTATCAAAGGACCGTATATATCCTAAGAATACATAAAATATTCTCGGATTTTCACAATTTAAGTCCACCCGTGAAAATAGGCGAAAACAAAAACCCCACAAAATTACCCGCTATACAGTATTTGGCTTATTCTGCAAACTGCATTTAATGATAAAGATTTGTTTGTGTCTGTTGACAAGAAAAAACATGAAATCACATGACTTCTTGTTATTATTGATCATCTGACAATCAAGCTCATCTAGTTCTTTTTACACATGACTGAACATAATGAAAATTTCTATACATTTCAGCTTTAAAGAAGAGTGTAAGAGCTGAAGATACTCAGAAAGAGGAACCTATCAGTTTGGATCAGATGTACATGAAGGTTTCACGCCAGTAAGTATTTTCCCATTTTACGGTATCGGAGTTTAACCACAGTATATTGAATTCAGTTAACCATATGGCCAAAGACAATAGTGAAGCTAAAAAAATAATAATTTACACATCCTAATCTAGAATACTGAAAAATTAAGTCCCTGGTATATAACAGAAAAGTACAGAAATTCAAATTGACATAAATAGTAAACGGTATTCTGTAAACGTGGAAATATCGCTTGGGTGGGGGTAATTTTTGTGTTTTTTGCAATTTCACATGAATATAACCCCCTTGCGAATCAACAAACGTTTTACAATCAAATTTGAAGACCCGTGAATATTACAACCACGAGAATGGTTCGGGTATGACACTTCTCAAAATTACCCCCTCCCTGGAAATAATCACATTTACAGAATATGTAAATCAATATATTTTTATACCCCCGGCTTTGCTGGGGGTATATAGTGCTCATGGTGTCCTTCCATCCTTACGTCCGTCCGTCTGTCGTCTGTCTGTCCGTCCGTCTTTTGTATCCAACATCTGGTATCCATTGCTCCTCCTAAACCACTGATCGGAATTTCATGAAACTTATGCAGGAGCTTTATTACATATTGTAGATGTGCACTACGCTTTTTGTTTTCCAATAACTTTTTTTTTTATTCTAGATTTTTGACATGTTTTGGACTTTGTCATTTTAGCTCAATGCAAACCATATGGTGACCACATGGTATCCACTACTCCTCCTAAACAACTGATTGGAATTTCATGAAACTTATGCAGGAGCTTAATTACATATTGTAAATGTGCATTCGCTTTTCGTTTTCCAATAATTCCTTTTTCCTTAGATTTTTTATATGTTTTGGACTTTGTGGTTTTAGCTCTTTTACCTCGATGCAAACCATATGGTGAATACCTGGTATCCACTACTCCTCCTTGACCACTAATCAGAAGTTCATGAAACTTATGCAGGACCTTAATTACATATTATAGATGTGCACTTTGTATTTTGTTTTCCAATAATTCCTATTTTAGATGTTGAAGAAAATGCAGGAAGAGGCAGGAGCAGGGGGTATCCATGGCCCACTAGGCCACAGTAATTCAAGTTTCAGATACTTTATTTCAGGTTCTGTACCACCTTGTGAGCTTTACAGCCACTAATTTTTGAAAGTTTCTATTTCTATTGATACTTTTATGAGTTAGAAATATTTGCTTCAATTTATTAAACTAGCTAAGATCACAGTAATACTCACTTGAAAACTAACAGGTTGCACAACACATAATCTGACTTGTCAGATTCAAATTTCAGACCAAATGTCGAGTTGTTGGAACTTGTTATTTCAGCAGATAATGATTTTACTTATGTTAAATTGTTCTAACAGCTACCAAAAGTAATGAAAATCACTGTTCTTTAAATGTCTACTTCCTGTTTGTGAAGGGTTTTGACACCTGTACATGAATAGTGTGGCCAGGTTAAACTTAATGTAAATTTAGTTTCAGTAGATGGCCATTTTGACAACAGATGTCTCCAATCGTAACTACTCGGCCATTTACTGGATAAATAACCTCATACGCATCAGGTGTAGGTATTTTAAAGCATGCCAAATAACGGATTCTAATACCCCAATGATGGTGAAAAACGAATTTCCAGTCAATGTATACATATGCAACCGGAACGTCGGGTCGTACCATGGTTCCTGTATTATAATTGCTATGTTGCCATGACGAACTGCATACAAACGATAAGGATGAAAAGCAGAATATCTGTAACTAATGTCATTGTCAAGTTATAAGGAATTTGTAACCCTTTAGTAAATTCATAAAAGGTTTTACAATATACTCTGATGTTTATAGCACAGAACATGTGATTTGACTAGAACTATATGACCTCGTAACTTTACTTCCAGCGAACAATTTAAGAAGGATTTCTTCTATGTGCGTACGAGGTTATTATTTAGTGTAGCGGAAATGGCTGAGTAGCTACGATTGCAGATGTCTCTTCAGTGCAGATTAAATCAAAATATTTAAAAGTCCAGAAAACTAAAGATGTATCAAAATAGCCAGTACGATCTAAATGAAAAGCCATATTTAGCTAATGACAGAGCTTTCCACAAGGATGATATTCGTTAATTTTGATCAACATTTTGTTTTTATTTGAAATTGCAAGTTCTAAAAGAAAGTTTTCAGGCCAACACTGAAACACTGGTCCACTTGTTGGCGAAACCCTCACTGACTATCAGTCCATCAAGAGTGGAATAGAACCTAATCTAGCAACTCAGTATTTTTACAACAAGATTTAACACCCTGAATTCTTTTTTACAGACTAAGTACAACAGAAATAGTGAGGATATCGAATGCCTTGGCGAATGTGACTGGTGTACCTGTTGGTGGCTTCAGAGTCATAAAGTACAGTATTCAATTCTTTATACTATATTGTTTTTCATTGATGTGTAACCTGTGTAAACTGAACACCCTCAAGACCAAGTTTTTGTTTGAGTTTGACAGTTGTTACTTTTTTGACAGGTTTTATCATACTCACCACTTTAGAAGGTGGTATCTAGTGATCATTGTGTCTGTTCGTTCATGTTCGTTATTCTGTCTGCCATAGGGGTACATACTTCGTGGCGACAACTCTTCCTAGACTACTCGGTGAAATTTAATGAAACTTTCACAGAATGTTTAGTACACATTTCAATTATGCACCATCTATTTAAAATTTTGATTTTGTCTTTTTTCTAGGGGAGCAGGGGTATATATTTTGTGAGCTTTGCTCACAGTTTTTCTAGTTTGTTTAGATGTAAGAAAATAGGACTTCAGAGAATTTTGGTTTACACAAATTTTGGAATTACTAAGGTTTCTGTTTAGGAAAAAAAAATATATATCTTTTGATAATAAGCACCCTCTTATTTTTCCAGCACCACTGTCACTTTTTAAAGCAGATATTGTGCTTGCATATAACTAAATTCAGTTAATTGGTTGCACTAAAATAAATCCCAAAGTGATTTTTATACGACCGCAAAAATTTTTGCGGCCGTATAATGGTATGGTGCTGTCGTTGTCGTTGTTGTTGTTGTCGTCGTTGTCGTTGTCGTAGTTGTCTGTAGTTGTCTGTAGACACTTTTGTTTTTGGTCAATAACTTTAATTCCAGTCGACCAATCCTTATTAAATTTTAAGACAATGTTCCTTGGCACAAAAGAAAGGCTTGGCTAAGTTTTTGTCATTATGGCCCCACCCCTTCTTAAAAAAGGGGCCAAAAAGGTTTTAATTTGAAGTTTTCACATATTTGACTGTAGAATCTTTATTATTTTAATATCAGATTTTGATGGGGTTTCTTTCAGTGTCCTCCTTAGGAAATTTCCAATCAGTAGTATGCCAACAGATTTCAAGTGGCATGTACCGTTCACGAGATAAATGTTGCCCAAAAGGGAAGAATTTCTAAAATTTTATTTTTGTATTTTTATTCCGATTTTGATGCAGTTTTTTGTAGTGGATTCCTTATGAACAACTAACATGTCGCTGCACCATCAGATTTTGATAACTTGTTTCTTTTCAAATCTATGAGGGGCCCAAGGGGGCAAAAATTGCAAACATGCAGATCACCTAAAATTTTTATTTTTCATCTGATTTCAATGGGATTTTTTATTTAGATTCCTCTCATTGTAGGCTTACAGTAGTATGTCAACGGACTTGGCGTAGCTCTTACCGTTTCTTAGCTATTAGGGGTCAAGGGGGCTAGAATTGTAATTTTTAGAAATATGAAAAATCTTTATTTTACATCAGATTTTGATGGGATTTTTTTCTGTGGATTCCTCTCAATGTAAGCTTTCAGTAGTATGCCAACGGATTTGACATAGCTCTCACCGTTTCTGAGCTATAAGGGGTCAAATGGGCCAAAATTGCAATTATTAGAAATATGTGAAATCTTTACTTTTCATCAGATTTTGATGGGATTTTTTTCTGTGGATTCCTCTCAATAGTATGTCAACAGATTTGACATAGCTCTTACTGTTTCCTAGCTATAAGGGGTCAAATGGGCCAAAATTGCAATTATTAGAAATATGTGAAATGTTTATTTTTCATTAGATTTTGATTGGATTTTTATCTTTGGATTGTTCTCATTGTAAGCTTTCAGTAATATGGCAGTTTATTATGTCGCCGAAAACGTAGTCGTGACGACATTGTTTTTTTTGTCTTGCTCTTCGGTTTCCAAGCTATAATGGTTCAAAGGGGCCAAATTGCAATATTTCAAACATGTGAAATCTTTATTTTTCATTGGATTTCAACCTGAGTTTTTTCTTTGGATTTCTCTTGATGGTAATCACTAGAATTTCTTAGCTCTTACATATCCTAGGATTAAAAGGGCTAATTTTTATTTTCACTAGTTTGTGTTCAGTTTATTAATGTGTCAAGGTCCTTATTGTGTCCAACAAATTACTGTGTCCACATTCATTTTAGTTTACACTTGTTCAAATTTCAGTGGTCGACATGCTGCGCTTGGCGTAGCCCTTTATTTGCAGTTTAACTTTGTTGACTTCAACTTCGATTAATATAGAACAGGTCTTACATCAAAGTCCCATCATTTTCTTTCGGTTCTTTTCTATATAAATGAAATAGAAAAAAAGAAGGGAAACAGGAAATGTGTCAAAGAGACAACGACCCCAAGGGGAGTAATAACGATGAAACCCTTCTTTATTGGACTGTGTTTGCAGGAATGATTGTACCTATAATTTGGTCCCTCCAAAGATATACCATTTCATTTGCAATGCTAGACCCAAACTTACCTGTAAGATTAATCACTAACCTGCCAATTTGATCAGTAATCATCAAAAACCCTGGGATGTGAAAACTGAAGTGTATAGATAATTGTCATGATTTGTATAAATTTATCATTTAAATAGTACAGAATAAATCATGTACAAAATATGATTTCTGAGTCATATTTATTGGAACACCTACAGACATTGTACTGCACATCTTGTACAGAGAGGAGAAAATTTCCTTAAACAATGTTGAAATTTTGGTGGTGATCCTGTAGTTATTCTCCTTTCTCACGAAATCAGGCTTTCTTACATTTTTGAAACCACATATCATACTTTAAGACGTTTTTGGCTATTGTCTAAAACATGTGTTAAATCGAGTATTATGTCTATATAAAGGGGTACTTTTCACAAATTCTGCTGCCAAAAAGCTCCTTTTGACGGATCATGCTTAGAGCCCGAAGTACCAACTTTGATGGCTGCATGGATCTACTAATTATTGACATTATTTTACTTGTTCCTGTTTTTTTCAGCTCATCTTACAACATTTCCAAGTCTACGTTGCAATGATATTGGAAAAGTAAAGTTCAAAATTTCTACCATTAATGCAAACTCATCCAATATATTAAATGGCTCATAAAGATATTCATTTTCCAAGTTAATTGTCAAGACAATGCTGTTTTTATGTTTTAATAAACTGAATTAATAAGAGATTAGATTTTAATACGGTTTTTGTAGTTGACAATGTTGATTTCTGAAAGAGCCAGATGTCAATTAAGTATGTGAATGTTTTGAAATATGATTACTTTTGCATGCAAATAAAATGAATTGAAGTTTAATAAGTTCTTACCTTAGAGCAGATTAAAGACCAGGATATCCTTCATGAATGTAAGAAATTCTGTCTTCTTGAATGGAGTGCATGCAGCAAAATAAGAGAAAAAGAGAAAGAATTTTTTACACGAGTGAAAAATAATAAGAATCTTACACTGGTGAAAGTGCAAGATAGAGAAATCTCAGGCACTTAAGAGTAAGATTTCGAAATTTTTCTGATGAGGCTTGCAGAGTCAGAAAATCATTTAAGTCTAACACCAGGGTGTCTGAGATTTCTAAATCTTGCATTTTGAAAGGTGTTTAATTAATTTTTTGCACATATATCCCTTGGTGACTGGTTTTGATGCATTTAAGGATATTTTCTGTTCTAGTGTAATTTTTAGCTCACCTGGCCAAAGGCCATGTGAGCTTTTGCCATCACTTGGCGTCCGTTGTCCGTCTGTCCGTCCGTCTCTTAACTTTTATTCAAAGATCTTCTCCTCTGAAACTACTGGGTCAATACTAACAAAACTTGGCCTGAATCATCACCAGGGTATGCTCTTTCAAATTTTTGGCCGGGTTGCACGAAGTGCAAATCTGGCATATAGTATGGTGAATGTGGGGCAGGCGGGCGGATGGGCGGGCAGGGAAAATGGGATACTGATTTTGTGAAATCAACTCCTCCTACAGTTTTCGACCTACATCTTTGAAACTTCACTAAATGTTTCTATATATATTGTAGATGTGCACCTTTCTTTTTGGACTCATTTTGAAAATTTTTCCGGTTTTTACGGACTTCGGAACTTAGTCATTTTTTATCGACTTTTTCAACAAAGGGTACCTGTTTTGTGAAATCAACTTCTCCTACAGTTTTCGACCTACATCTTTGAAACTTCACATAATGTTTGTATATATATTGTAGATGTGCACCTCCCTTTTTGGACTTATTTTGAAAATCTTTTCCTATTTTTATGGACTTTTGAACTTAGTCATTTTTATCGACTTTTTCAACAAAGGGTACCTATTTTGTGAAATCAACTCCTCCTACAGTTTTCAACCTACATTTTTTAAACTTCACAAAATGTTTGTATATATATTGTAGATGTGCACCTCCCTTTTTTGGAATCATTTTGAAATTTTTTTTATATTCTTACGGACTTTTGAACATAGTCATTTTTATTGACATTTTCAACAAAGGGTATCTTTTTATGAAATCAACCCCTCCTACAGTTTTCATATCTGACCTTTGAAACTTCACAGAATGTTTCTATATAGTTTGAAGATGTGAACCTGACTTTATGGAATTATTTTCAGTATTTTTTTTATATTTTTCCAGACCTTTTAACTTAGTCATTTTTTATCAATATTTTCAACATATTCAATACACAGACCCATTATATATATAAAACGCAACCTGGCCATTTGAGTCTTTGACCCATTTTTGATTATTATGTCCGTAGACCAAACAACATGGCGGCTGTTACTAAAAATAGAACATAAATTGCTGTTTTTTGCAAATTACTTGAAAACCATTACAGATATCAAAATTCTGGCACCAGTAAAAATGATCAACATGATGAGATCTACCTACCCTGCAATTTTGAAGAATATCTGTTTACCCGTATTGGAGTTATTGCCCCTTTTCCGTAAAATTTTCAGTTTTTCGTTACTTTTAGTCTTATATATTGAAAATGGTAGAGGATAAAAGTGAAGTTTATATAACAAAAATCGTCAGCATAGTAAGATCTACATGTCCTGCAATTTTGAAGAAAATCTGACAACCCACATAGGAGTTATTGCCGCTTTTTCTTTGAATTTTCACAATTTTTTAACGTTTTTACTTTTATTTCAAAAACTGTTTGAGATAAAGGTTAAATGTGAATTGCAAAAGTGATGAGGTTTTCCAGAACTACAATTTTTACATATGTCCAGCAGTTCGCATCTTATCCAAGATGGCTGCCAGCGGGGAAGATAGTTTAACGTAGGACCCTTTAAAGTTTGTGATTTTTATGTTTGTACCTCATCCAAGATGGCTGACAGCGTGGAGCACAGTTTAACATAGGGACCCTATGGGAAATACATTCAAATGTCGGCTCCTCTGAACCCACAGGGCCAATTGGAACCAAACTTGGTTACAATAGTCTTTAGATGTTTTCCTTCAAAGTGTTATGACTTTTTTGTTCATACCTCATTCAAGATCACCGCCAGCAGGGAACATAGTTTAACATAGGGACCCCATGGGAAATGCATCAAAGATCTTCTCCTTTGAAACTACCAAGCCAAATTGAACCAAACTTGGTCACAATAGTCCTTGGGTGGTCCCCTTTAAAGTTTGTGATTTTTACGTTCTTACCTCATCCAAGATGGCCGCCAGTGCGGAACATAGTTTAACATAGGGACTCTACGGGAAATGCATTCAGATGTCTTCTCCTCGGAACCTATTGAGCCAATTGGAACCAAACTTGGTTACAATTGTCTTTTGGTGATCCCTTCCAAAGTTTGTGATTTTTAGTTTGTACCTCAACCAAGAATGAAAATGTTACATATGGTGAACTGATTTATAGTATGAATGGGTGGTCTATTGGTGACAATGAATAAAACCAGTCACCAGGTGAGCAATACAGGCTCATGTGAGCCTCTAGTTATTAATACTGGTTATGTTATATGCCGTTTTCTTGTTTAAATACAGCATTATTAATCAATTAGTATCCAGACTTTGAGGTGTTCCATGTAAAAAGAAAAAAAATACAGACCATTTTACGATTCATACTGAATCCTGATCACCTCTACCAATGGACCTGAAATGACGCACTTAGGAAAACCCTGTAGAAACTCTTTCTCTCTTAGAAATTTGATTAACTATATAGTTTCTCCTAAAATCTGATGACCAATGGCTATAAATGCAAACAAATATTTAAGATCGTGGTAAATCTGTTTCTGTTTGAAAACTTTCAATCATAGTGCCATTTCCCCCCAACTTACCAAATATTTTTTATCACTTGTAGGTAATCAGTCAGATCGAACATTTCAAATTGGGGTTGGGGTCTTTAAGAGAATTTATTGTCCCCCGCCTTTCGCGAAAGCGGGGGACTATAGACATTCCGTCATTCCGGATGTCAATTCCGGATGATAACTTGAGTATCCCTTGCCCGATTGAAACAAAACTTATACAGATGGAAGGAATAGGGAAGGGCAAGAACCCTATTGATTTTGGGGTCAGTAGGTCAAAGGTCAAGGTCACAATTTCTAAAAATAGAATTTATTGCACCAAAATTTGGTCCGTGTGGGAAATTTTTATTTTTTATCCGATTTCGATGGGATTTTTTCCATTAGATTCCTCTCAATGAATGCTTTCATACATATGCCAACAGATTTCTAGTATCTCTTACCGTTTTCAAGATAATTGGGGTCAAAGGTGTTTGGGGGGGTGGGGGTGCCATAAAATTTTTTTTTTTTTTTTTTCATCGGATTTTGATGGGGTTTTTTGCAAATGCTTCCTCGTGAAAAATGCAATAAAACTCTCCCCAAATATTTTTTTTTCATCTTGTACCGTTTTTCAGGTAAAAGGAATTCCTTCATTCCGGAAGTCCTTTCCGGATGATAACTTGAGTATCCCTTGCCCGATAGAAACAAAACTTTTACAGATGGCAGGAATTGGGAAGGGAAAGAACACTATTGATTTTGGGGTCAGTAGGTCAAAGGTCAATGTCACAAATTCTAAAAATAGAATTTATTGCGCCAAAAATGCCATTTTGGTTCGTGTGGGAAATTTTTATTTTTTATCCGATTTTGATGGGATTTTTTTCATTGGATTCCTCTCAATGACTGCTTTCATTATTATGCCAGCAGTTTTTTGCTATCTCTTACTGTTTTGGAGATAATTGGAGTTGAAGGTACCGAAGGGGGCCAAAAAATGCCATTTTGGTTTTTGTGTAAAATTTTTACTTATTATCCAATGCGATGGGATTTTCCCCGTTGGATTCCTTTCCTTGAATGCTTTCATGAAAATGCCAACAAATTTTTGTTGTATCTTTCAGTTTTTGAGGATATTGCACTCAAAGCTGGCAACAGGTAAAAAAAACTCCATTCATCTAACATACAACTCTAAGGTGGGGGACCTTGAGCACTGCTCTATTTTTTCTTTTTTTTTCATTGCTTCTCTACAATTCATGACAGCTACTGTTCAGAAATACTGTACAATAGTTGAAATACAAATATTTCTTACTAATTGAGGTACAAAGTCAGAAGCCTGAACATGTACATACAAAACTACTTACAATTAGATATCAATGAAAATAAAATCATTAATGACGTCATTACTAACGTAGAAGAATTGTACATCACAAATAAAATTTGATGCATCCTTACTGGTCCACAACAAAACAGGTCACCGGACGATACAACCATAAATTTGATTTTTAATGCATAAATATAATCCCTCCCCTTCTGTTAGACTTTCTTTATTTATGTCAGGCTGCTTATGATGTGTAGTCATGGTTATGTTTTTGCATCACAAGAATAAACAGCTCTGATTGGCAATTTTTATGTCAAAGGTTAGTGTATGTGACCTTGTCTTAACTGTTGGCTTTACTTGCAAAATGTCCATTTACAGAAAAATGATAATACTGTAACTCCAAAAAACATGGCAATTTAAAGACCTTTTTTACTGCAGAAATTGGTTCTGTGGGTTTATGGAATTCCCAATACATCTTTTTGCATTTTGAAAAAGTTTGGGAAAACTTATTTTGTTCAAAGTGTTAATAAGTAAAATATATGTGTCCCTTTGATGAAGGTTGACATTGTTTTACCCTGCAATTTTCATATACAATTGTGTCAATGTCAGATTTTTTATCTAGACTTTAGATATATGGCATTAGTTCGATCATTGTTTAGATGTGTTATGTTTTTTTTTTTCCAAAAGACAATAGTCATCTGAACTTCTGAATAAGTTGTTATTTTCGGGGGTGCAAATTTAGCAATTTCTTTTTTTTTTTGTTATTCCCCTGAGACGCAAAGTCAGGGGCATATTGTTTTACCCCTGTCCGTCTGTCAGTCCGTCCGTTCGTTCGTTCTACTGTCCGTCCATAAGAATTAAAAACACAACTCTATATGTTTTTTAGAAAGGCTGCAAACAAATTCCAACTACTTCAATGGAATCTAACTTACAATAAGTAGATGCGCATACACATATCTTTTGGAACATTCAAAATGGCTGTGGTTGCCAGGGAAACTGAAAAATGGCGGAAAAATTCAAAGTGCCTCAAATTTGATGAAACTTTACAGGAAGGATGTCTAGGACCTATAGAAATGATTTTGAGTCTCAGAATTTTCAAAATGGTTGCCCTTGCCATGGAAAACTGCAAAAAGAAGGGAAAATTCAAAGTTCTTCAAAATGGATGAAACTTTACAGGAAGATTGCCTGGCACCCATAGAATTGATTTTGGGGCTCAGAACTTCCCTTTCATATCTTTTTGAAAAAAGAGGAGGTATATCATTGTGTCCATACTTGTACTGTGTCAACACCAGTATTGTATCAACACACACTTAAATTTGCACTTGCCGTATTGATTCAGGGTTCAATGAGCGGGGGCATAATTGGTTGCCATTTGGCGACAACTCTAGTTTGATTTTATTTTCATGGTCTTATATATTCAAGATTTCTCACCATTTCCTGAATAAAATCTCATAAACCATATTTCTGGGTATGCAATTTTTGCCACAAAGGATAATCTCGAATAACGTGAAAAGAAGGAATCTGCGAAAATAACCACCTATATGGTATTTGTTCAAATCAGTAATGCAAATTAGTCATTTTGTCTCCAATTCATTCTTTATAGAAAAGATACTAATGTATAATGATACCTACAAATAATTACACCAATGTGAATGCAGTTGCTACCTGATGACATCTATTGTGAAAAATTATCGTATTTCTTAGATAGGTAGGTGTATCTAAGTTTAAACATGCAAAATCTAAACTATTATCAGCCCTGCACTGAAAATCTGTGAGAGTGAATTTTTCCCCAGGGGCCAAAGTATTATTCCTAAGTGCAATGTTAGCACTTTGATTATTTGTGTTCAATATATTCATTTTATCTGCATTTCATTTTATATATAGTTGAAGTATACTTAGATTTGATAATCCCCGATATATGTAAATTTATTGAAATAAACATGATAAGAAATTGATCAACGTATCATGATTTCCATTAACTTCTACAGAACTATTATTTGTATATAAATTAATGCTGTATTTCATGCTACTGGCTTTGGTTTAGCAAGATTGAAAATTTACTTTGATCTCCATAAGAAGTAATTGACTTTTTCTTTATAGAATCATTTTCTCATTTGTTTTTTGATTAGTGTGAATTTATATAAAAGAAACTCATCATATTTATCAGTTAGAATGGAAAGGTTTAAAATAAGTCTTTACCTAGGTCAGAATAAAAAAAAATATATATCTTTAGGTAGTTGCCACCTTTGAAAGAATTTTATGAAAATTTGATGAAAATGAAATATAGATTCCACAACAGCATTGGCCATGCAAAAGGACTTTTCTACACTAGGGATAGTTAAATTTTTTAATTTTAAACACGAGGCTTACTATTGTTGAAATCTGTTTTTCTATGATGTTTGATAAAAATACTACCCTTCTTTTCTGTCTAGATAAAAAGTTTTGTTGTTTGAGCATGACTTCATCAGTTACGTTAGACATTTTTCATGGCATTACATCACACTGTGTAAACGGTGTACTATATAAAATGTGCCTTGGTGTTCTCTGTGAGAAATTAAGAAGGCACAGTACACTGTTTACATAGTGTGTACATTGTACATTCAAAATAATACAAACCAATTTGTTGTCATAATCAAATGTCAATCAATGAAGAGCCCAAAAATGACAACTCACCTGTAATAAGTTGTTATAAAATTCTTTTAGATAATTGATTAAGTTTAATTAGTGTACTCAACAGCTAAGTTTCTAAGTATAATGCTTGTATACTCCAGAAGTTGAGTCATTTTTTTCAGCGCTTTTTAAATAAATTTCTATTTGTGCAGTTTTGAATTCACTTTTGTTGGTGGAACTCCTACCCAGTAAATAATTTTCATTCACTAAAATGCAAAACAGTAAAAATAAAACTGCCACAAATTTTTCCTGTTCACTGAGTTGATGAGATCTGCACTGAAGATGCATAAGTTGTCAAAATGGCCATCTGCAGAACTAGAATTTACTTTTGTTTCTGTATTTTGTTGTTGGTTAGATATGAACCACTTTGATATAAACATGTATACTGTGGAAGTACTTTTATTCATATAAATCAATTTTCATTGATTTCTTAATTACTATTTCTTGGTTTCGAATCAATGCATTAAAACCCTACAGAAAAAAATGCATTTCCTTGGGAACTTAATTTTGTGACTTATGCAAACCACAAAATCTACGAAAATTGGATACCCACGGACAATAGTATTGTATATGTTTAATTGTTTATTCCAGGGAGGATGGCATATATTGTATATGTTTAATTGTTTATTCCAGGGAGGATGGCATATATTGTATATGTTTAATTGTTTATTCCAGGGAGGATGGCAACACCATAGTATGGACCATTAATCCTGATATGACAGGGGGTAAAGATGCTTCACAGATTGCTAAAGAAGCTTGTAAGTAAATATATGTTGTCATAGTATCTGTGATAGAAGTCAAAATGTAAAAATCAGTATGGCCTCAGTCCTGGCATTTCAAAATAAGAGGGAAGTCGACAATCTTCGCTAGCCAAGGTTACAATCCGCTTCTCTGCTTTTCATCCTTGGCAACATTTTTCAGCAAGATTAGGGTGAATCATGTGATTTCCCCCTAAAAATTTAATTGGGGTAATAACACAGGCTCCACACCTCTCTAACAGGGGAGCCCTTTGAGTGGAGCCTGAAGCCCTTTGAGTGGAGCCTGAAGCCCTTTAAATGGAGCCTGATGCCCTTTGAGTGAATTGGGAGCTGTAGTATTGGAACCTAGAGCCCTTATGTTTGAGTCCAGAACTTTAGTGTTGGAGCTTGGAGTCCTCGTGTTGGAGCCAGTTTAAAGCCCCAAGTTCAAAAAAGGTTGGAGCCAAGAGCCCATGTTATTCCCTAACTTGAAGATTACAAAATAGTGTTTCATTTCATTGTTATATGATAATGACAGAACTTATGTAATTAGAAGTAGTTGTATTAATTCAGAAAGATACAATTTGAGTAAATGGACGTGCCTATCTGGTTAATGTACAGACCGATTTTCTTCAGTTATGTTTCCTGTGGTTCAAATGTCATGACTATAAAAATTACATACTGTAAACTGCGAAATTTTCGCGGGAGTTTTATTTTCGCTATTTTGGCATTTGGAATTGAAATGCGAAAATAAAATAATATTTGTCTATTAATGAAGTCAATCGTCAACAATTTTGCAGCGCGAATTCAAAACTGTGCAAACTAAAATCCTGTCAATTTATTGCGAAATAACAAGGGCGCGAAAATTTCCCTGTATACAATACAATACACCCCATCCAACATTTGTTTTAGATTTCTATTGTGTGTCTTATTTAAAATTTGGAAGTTGCCTTCATGAATTGAAAACCTTGATCAAACAAATTTCAAATGCAGCACTGTAAATAAAGAGTATAGCAAGAAGCATTGTAGTAAAGTCAGATGATCATCAGTTATTTGAAGGAGAGCAGCTACGCTGGCTGTAACCCTGCAACAGTTACACTTCAGCCTTTGCTAAAATCTTCCTATGACTATGAAGTTGTTATGCAATTCTTTTTTCCAGACTTGCGCCAAAATTGGTTGAAGAAGATGTTAAATAATGTTCCAGATTTCACACTGTCGCACTGTGTGCATGTTCTTTCCTGGTTTCCATTCCCAAGTCTTGTAATTAAGAATTTGGAAATTGGATAAAACTAAACATGTGAATTATCAGTACACAATTTTACCACAAACAGGTTTTTAAGCTCATTTCTTTTTATTTCCTCCACTAGAAAAGTTTTCTAATTTATCCTTGAAATAGTATTGAGAATCTTCCCCACCCCCCCCCCCCCCCCCNAAAAAAAAATATAGAAAAAAAGAGAAAATACTTACAAACACATACTCGGCTCTGTTTTTCATAGTCTAGTTGATATTTTTCTTAAAGTGGCAAATTTTGAACAATAATAGTCTAGGAAAGGGTAGGGGTAGGTTTGAACAAAGGGGCAGGGGATTCTAGGCTTTGACAACCTTCCTTTTTCTGAAACTTAAAAAAAAAATTCAGAAACATTGCAATAATAGTCTTGGAAAGGGTAGGGGTAGATCTGCTTCTGGTAATTGTTGCTTGAAACATGTTCTCTATCTTACGGTGAAGAATTACCAATTAGGAATGTTTAACGCAAGCTGATATAATTACAGCACTAATTTAATTAATGATGTAACATTTTTCTTGAAGAACGCAGTAAATTACAGTTTCGATACTCCTAATGTGGACTTAAAGTTTATAATTACTCAAGTCATGTTTGAAATGGCTGAATCTACAAATTTTCTTCGTATTGATTTTTACTGCAACAAATACAATGTTAATCTGAGTTTTAGTAGCCATTTCTCATAGTTATTGAATTGACAATTTTTCCGAACGTCTTAATTTAATTTTATTTCTTAAAAAAAGGTGACGATATTAGTCATTCGATAAAGAGAGTCTTTGTCATGCGTTATACTTTTCTATTAGTCTGGGAATAAGGAGGTCCATTTTACTAAAAACAAATAAATTTTGTTTTTTATTACCTATCGATTTTACTCTATAAACATTAATATTGTTTATTTTTCACAATCTTTATATCCTTAGGAGATGATTATTTTCTGTTCTTCATTTTGATCAACAGATTTTTTGTTTACGATGATCACAGCAGTTGAAAATAAAATTGCAATGGTTTAAAAGGCAAATACAATTTGTCTGAGTTCTAGGCCTGTAAATAGCCTTTTAAATTTGAAATTAGATTTTACGGAATTTCCATATTTATGGCCCTAGTTTGTTGAGCATGAAAGAATTTTTTGCTGTCTGCTCACAACAAGACAATGATTACTTTCATAAATATCATGAATATTCAGTTAATATAACCAATATGATAAAAATTGACCATTAAATAAGAATGGCGAGTTTCAGTAATTTTCTTCCGCACAGAAAAGTATGATTGAACCCAAATAATCTTATATTATCCTTCTGGAGTTTTATCTGGTAGTAAATTAACATTTCCATCAAGCTAGTCACGTACTGACCCCATCACAAAGGAACTCTTCAAGAGATTTCACTTATTTTGGAATTGCATTTATTCCTTCTTTTGACTTGATTGAAACATTTACTGCGAGTCTAGCTGTGCATACTGATCTAGTTTTATGACACACGAAAAAACAATGTTATAAGCCATGCATAAAATGTTTTATAATGAAGACGGACCATCCTTTCTAGTAGAAATTGTTTCGTTTTAGTATGATTATTGAAATAAGGAGTTAATATAATGGTATTGATTCAAATGTCCACAGTGGTTTTTTTAGGCCAAAGAAGAAATTCAGTGTGGTTCCAGTTACTAGACTGTCTCTAGTGCATATCGTAGGCCATAAAATTTATTTTCTTTTTTACCACAACTAGGCTATTTCTTCATGTCAATGTTAAATAATTTCAGTTTTTGTCTCGCCTTCAGGACATAGCCATCATAGATTCCTTCATCGTCGTCCATATTTGGTTAACCCAAATGTTAAACTTTTTTTGAACTTCAATAACTTTCTGAAATTATGCTCAATATCAATGAAATTTTGACACAATATTAAGTACAACTTCTTTATTGATTCCCAAGTATATTTTGGAAAAAAAATAATTCCAATTTATCCATATTTTGCCATTTGTTGGACTTGGTTTTTTTCAATCAATTTTTTTGTTTCCGCTGTATCTTAGCACTTAATAGCTGAAATATTGCTGAAGTTGGCGTAAAACATCAATCAATCAATCAATCAATCTTAGCACTTACATGCCATGGACAGATGATGATGATAAGTGGTTACAAATTTAGTAGTAACCAACATCCATACCAGAATTATGTCAACTTGACCTTCATTTTCGGCATCAATGAATTTGACTAAATTTTCACTTTGGTCTGTAATATCAACAATGTCTAAACAAATTGGAATTTAGGAAATTTAATTTTGATGTTAAATTGTTGCATATAGTCTATAGATAAGTTATAAGCTTTCAGGATTTTATTCCGGTTCCAACTTTGGCAAATTTACTGAAATATCTAAGACTAACAATTTTTTGAAATTTTTGCATACAATCAAATATTTTAGCAATTTTTCATATCAGACATAATTTTGAAAAGTAAGAATAAAAAAAAATATGATTCCAATGTCTGTAAATTTCCTGCAACTCTCAAAGACAAGCATTTTTGGGGAATTCTTGTTCGCAACAATGCCTTTTGGATGAATTTTAGGCAAAACAATTTCTTTCAATGGTTAATTTATTTTTCAAAAATTTTTATGCCCCTGGCGCTAGGCGGTCGGGGGCATTAAGGTTTACCCTGATCCATACGTCCGTCCATACGTCTGTACGTCCGTATGTCCATCTTTTTGGTTTCCGGATGATAACTTGAGTATCCTGCATGGGATCAAACCAAACTTGGTCACATGCTTACTTATCACCCAAGACAGAACCCTATTGATTTCCAGGTTGGTTCCCCCCAAGGTCAAGGTCACAGTTGCTAAAAATAGACTAAAATTTCAATAAAATTTGGGTTTTCGGATGATAACTTGAGTATACTACATAGGATCAAAACCAAACTTTGCCACTTGCTTACTTATCACAAAAGACATAATCCCATAGATAACCCTAAGGTTAAGGTTACAGTTGCTAAAAATAGATAAGTATTACATGTAAGACTGCTTCTCAGATTATTTGTTGGAACTACACATTATATCAAAACCAAACCAGTTCCAGTGCCTATTTATCACAAGAGAAAGATCCTTTTTTATAATTATTTGATATATGTATTGTACATAGTTATGCCTTTAATAATTTTAGGGTTTCAATTGCAAGGAGGCAGGGTCATCAGTGTCCCATGGACACATTCTTCCATTTTTTATTCCAACTTTGGTAAATTTCCTGAAATTCTCAAAGACCAGCAATTACGGGGAATTCTTGTTAGCAACAATGCTTTTTGAATGACTTTTAGTGAAAGCAAAAATTTTCAATGCCTAGATTCCACCAATTTAGATTCCAATATTGGTTAATTTCCTGATACTCTCAAACTAAGTTAAAGACGAGCAATTTTTTGAAATTCTTGGTAGCAAACATGCCTTTTTGATAAATTTTTGTCAAAATAAATATTGCCCTTGGTTAGATTTCAAAAAATTTTTGGTCCCAATTACAGTAAATTTCCTGATACTCTCACAGACCAGTTATTTCTTAGAATTCTTAGTAACCACATCTTGATATAGGCCAAATTATAATGAAAGTGGAGTGAGCAGGCGAGACACTAGTTTCTGCAGAACCTTTATATGACCCGCAAATGAAGTTAATATGGTATATAGGAATCACTCTGAATGTCTGTCTTTTCTCCAGTTTAAAAAAAGACCAATCTTTTGCTTTAATGCAAAGGGTCTTATGTTATACACAGAAAACTTAGGTGACAGAATGTGAAACATAGCTATATTTTTAATTGTCTACATTGTGTACAAGTAAAATGGTTTCTCAGATTAAGACACCTGACAAGTTTTCATAAAATTCTTGATATAACCCTGTCCAAAAAAAAAAAAAAATCAAATGATAATTTTGATATTGTGATATGACCACATCCAAAAAAAAAAATCAAATGCTAATTTTGATATTGTAATAGTTTTAAAAATGTTAATGCATTTAAAGACTCAAGATTAATTACCCTGTTTTTGCAAGTTTTCTTTCTTTCTTTTTTTTTGCATATACAGACAGTTCTGTAATTGAAGTAAATCTGCTCTAAGCAGTATTACAGCTAGACACAAGTAAATTATATACCGAACAATTATGTCATAGATTTTTATATTAAGAGAATGATCTTAGTAAAAATTTGCCATGAGCTAGGTATCAGGAAGTTTTGAAGCTGAATAAGTAATTGCTTGACATGTCCTGTTATTTCAGCTAATTAAAGGATATACTTATTTAGTACTTAGATTCTTTTTGTCTGTCGAAAAAATATAATAATTACTCCCAAAGAACGGTGTCCTTCTTTTGATAATGAAGAGGACTTCCGAATCATTTTACCATAGTCCGGTTATCTGAAGTATAACCTTATCTTATTGTTTTCGTTCTCATTAGTAGAACATCTTGCGGGGTTTGACTTGTTTGTCAGCATTGTGTTGAGATCATTAACGGTAGACGGAGGATGTATCCAGGAAGCCTTTGTCATATCTATACTATTTGTGGTATTATTAAAGAATCTATTCTGCTATGATTGTACGCTACAGGAGGTTGCTGCTTGTATACATGGCTATTTTTTCTGTGAGTTTCCTGCTAAGAGGAGCTTCATTTGTGGTATTTTTAATGAACCATCTGTAGAAAATGGTTAGTAACAGTCATTCTCATTGGTACAGATCATGTGTTTTTTTTCCACAAATCTTTCCTTAAATGCCTGTTTCTATATTCTTAAAGCAATGAGCTATGCTTTCCTGGAAGTAAATTTATAAATAATCAATTATGGCATAATGTACAAAATTAAATATTTTAAATTTGTCCCTGGGTGCTGATGTGATGGCTATGAACATTTTTCAATAATAAAGGACTAAAAACTACAAAGAAAAAAAGAAAAAAAAAGCTACATTGGTTTTGTTCATGATTTCCTCTATATTATTACCATATACATTGACATTTATCCCATTTCCTTTCTTTTTCATATATAACCTGTCTAAACCAAACCTGACCTGAGAACTGTATGTATCATTATCTTCAGTTGAATTTTGGGCCATCATACATTGGGGTGGATTTTGTCAAAAAATAAAGTATACAATGGGGCAGAAATAAAGTTTACAATGGGGCGGATAATATTTCTCTTACCTGTTTATTAAAATAACTTTAAATTAGGGTTCATGTACTTACCAGTGACAAATGTGCAATATATTCTGTGTTCTTGAAGCCAAACGCCAACAAAGCTAAAGGAGCCAGGATAACAATGAAGGCAAAAGAACCTAGCTCTTTTCATCATCATTATTTCAAAACTAATTTATTCTCTATACATTGTGCCATTTTCCCTTTCATATTTGTAAAAAAAAACTAAATGTTTTTTTACTTTATACATCAAAAAGGATTCCATTATATGGACAACAAATATTCAAAGGATTGAATAAATATTTTTTTGAACAAACGGGAAACTGGAGAACAATGAAACAACATGCCTTGAATTCCTAAGTTTCTTCTAGAACAGACACAAATATGAATTTGCTATAAGTTCTCTGGTTTTTAATAGTTCAGGTATTTTAAAATTGTTTTTTTTCTGTTATTTTTTTTTTATTTTGATAAAATGCATAATAAGGTTATCATATTATATGTTATATCTGCCCCTTTGATTCATTTGAAATCCGCCCCATTGTATACTTTTATGCCGCCCCATTGAACTATTTTTTGTCGCCCCGTTTATTTATGAATCCGCCCCATTGTAAATCAGAGGAATTTTGACCGCTTGAACTGAAACAGCTTGAACACTGGATTTTAGAACCCTAAAGTTGTGTCTTAATTATTTTGTTCAAGTTGATACCTACAAATTTTATGTGTTTTAATAATACATTCAGGTATATATAAAATTACTAAAATTAAAATTTTAATTAAAATTGCTTTTTGGCTTTTTGTTCTGTTAAAATATAGTACATTAAGTTTCCCAGGGAAATTTGAGAGGAACAATTAAATCTTTAAATTACTAAAGTTAATGGTAAAAACAACATTACATAATGGAGGGATTAAATTCAAAGAACAATTCAGTATTATAAATCAAGCATAAAGTTTTATTTTAGAATGTTGTAACAAAATGTAACACAATTTGTTGAGTTGTCTCTTCTTTTGGAATATGCTATGATATGATAAAAGGTATTTATTATTAATTTATTATTTATCTATCTATTTTTATTGTGTAAAAATTTAGATGTTCCTTCTGTTCATCGAGTGGGGGGATAAGTGTTTCACAAACTTATCTTGTTGCAAGCAGTTTCAAGTCAACAAATAACTTTATTGTTTCTCCTATATATAAAGAAATAAGTAAATATGTATGAAAATTATTGCATATGAAGTCACGATGTCAGAGTTCCTTGTATATCCTTTTTGTAAATTTTACTGAAAAACACTGATTTGCCCTGTTTTTTTCTTAGCTTGATAACAGAAAAAAGAAAATCTGACATATTATTTTTACAATTGAATAACAAAACTGCAAAACATCTCAGAATACTGACAATTGAATTAGATTCTATCTACTCAAAATCTCGTATAACTGTCTTATATAATAGAAAAACTCTAATATTTTGTTTGAAATGCATAATTTACATCAAAGTCTTGATTTTTGTTTTTATAGACATTGCAATAAAGTTTCTCTTAAAGAAATACATATATATACCGGTACTTGAATTGACAAATAAACAATAAATTTCTGTTTGACAATCAATACATGTAGTAATCTTATTTTAACTAATTTTCCTCTTTAATTTGAAGTTATTTTATGATGACACAATCTTTTCGATGGATGTTTCAATGTGAAAAAGAAAATTAAAAATCAATGCCAATACACACAGAGTTCCGAATCTGAGTGATCAATAAAACTTGTCATCAGGTTTTTCAAATGTCACCAAAGGAGGAATTGCAATTTGTGTATTGCTGCGACATGAAGAAGTTTATATGTAATTTAAAAAATAGCTTTAATTTGATGGATCAAACACCTGAGAGACCCATGAAAAAAGTTTGTAACAAGAGGGTTAGTTTGAGATATCGAAGTTCAAACTAAGAAGATCTGTGAACAAAGGCTCCAAACATTAGAGCTATTACAGTTCCAGCCATTGACATTTAGCTATAAAACATTTTGTTGAGGAGGGGGAATACATCATGCACCATCAAAGGAATTTCTTTTAATATTTAACAAACACTTTTTATAACTAGAAATAAAATGTATTTTTGAGTTCAATGAGAGGCACAAAGCTGATGTATATATTGATCCAGATTTCATTGAATAGATTATAGATTCCTCCCCCCTTTTAAAGGGACAAGGGAGTTCACCATTAGCCTAAAAAATGGCTGTAATACTCTTCAGCTTTTTGTGTAGCTAACACACTAACTCTCCCCTCCCCAAAAATAAAAACAAATCAAAACATTTCAAAACAAACAAACTCAAAGCCAAAACATTCAGGATGAACAAGCAATTACTGTGGAAGTACTTTTATTCGTGGACACCAATTTTCGTGGTTTTCATAAAAACCGCTATTTCATGGGTACTTAAATTCGTGGTTTCGATTTCTGTGCATTACAACTCTGGGGGGAAAATGCATTTCGTTGGTAACTTAATTTCGTGGTTTGAGCGAACCACGAAATCCACGAAAATTGGAACCGGCCCACGAAAAATTATACTTTCACAGTATATGTCTTATCTTGTTGCAGACAAACATGAGCCCTATACTAATAAAAAGGAGGTTTCCTATGATGCCATGTTAGATGTTAGTAGTGGTATTCTGTAGAATGAACAACCCTGATGTCAAAGTTAGGCTCTATCAAGTTAATTTGTAGATTGTCATCCACCTGTAACAAAAAATCAGGGTGGGTAGGAGGCTTTTATTTATTTTTTTTACTTATTCGAAATGCGCATAGAGACATAAGTTGTCGAAATGCGCATATGCAGAAATTAAATTCACAGGAACTTCGGTATTTAGTTATTTGTTACCACTGGGTCGATGCCACTGCTGGTGGACTGTTAGTCCCCGAGGGTATTCACCAGCCCAGTAGTCAGTACTTCGGTGCTGACCCGAAAGCCGATTATATGTGGAACCTTACAATATCTAAATTTTTGTAAATTTTGTTGAAAACTAAGGAGTATCTCCCTCATGCAAAGCTCTGTCCTTAGCTAATTTGGCTTTATATTTAGATCATATTGGTTATTTGTTCTCTATCAGTTTTTACATATCTTTGAGTTTATGGTCTTCCAAAGGTTTAGATTTTATCTGCACTGAAGAGACATAAGTTGTCGAAATGCGCATAGAGACATAAGTTGTCGAAATGCGCATATGCAGAAATTAAATTCACAGGAACTTCGGTATTTAGTTATTTCACTTAATTTGATAGGAATTTAAACAAAATTTCTGAATAATTGAAAATAAAAAAAAAGATTGAGCTTTAAAAAAATGGGGGGATAGGGATGAGAATCTATTAATCAATTTAATGTGCCCTTAATGATTTTAATTATTTCTTTCCAGTAGTGGTTTACCAACTGTCCAAGGGTCATTTTACCAAGATAAATTAAGTCTCAAAATATAACCAATCTTTAGATCGTTTTTCTAGTTTGTAATATCAGTTCGTAGGTGTTATTAATTTTCTTTATAAAACAGCTGATCTTAGCCTGATAGCGTAATTTGAGGTGTAGACATTTTTTCCCCGTACCGTTATAAAAGCCTTTAGGCCTTTAGATAAATAGCTATGTTTGTTAGAAAACTATTTCAGTAAATTGCAAGAAGAATTGGTCTTTGTTATACAAGTTGATCACATGTGTTGAGACTAATTTGAAGTGCGTGATGACGAGGGTTACAATCTAAGTCGTGCTAATTATCTCCGTAGATGCAGAAATTTCTCCTCATTAGAAACGTATTGATGCCGGCACATTTTCTTTACAAAATAACCAATTTTTTTTCTTGAACAAATTAGATTGTCAACTTAAAGAACATTTGAAAGAAGTACTTTAACTAAGCTGGGCAAGAATATTGATTATTTTCTTTAGCAGATTTTCTTCATCTTTTTTAACTTAAAATTGGGGACAAAAGAAGAAAATTTTACACAGATATGGTAATATTAACAATTCCTGTGTCTAAGGGGAGGTAAGACCATTTCAGAATTCAGGTAGGAAGGATACAGTAACAAATTTGTGATTTAATGGCCAAATGTAGAAAATTTTCATTGATTTATATGCTGTACTCAAACTTTGATTTCAGAGCTATTTCTCTGCAAAATTCACAACAAAGAAAACATATTACCTTAGAAAAAAATTCCAAATGGAATGTATCAAATTTGTGTTGTGTTACTAGACGTTTTGGCAATTGGGCTTCATCAGTTCTGTCAAGTCCTAGAGGGTCACTTTCCTCCTTTCATAAGGCCTAAAAAAAAAACCCTGTGTTTCGGGTAACATACTCTTCAAAATTAGAGTCGGTAGGTAGGCATTTTTTAAAAAAAATATTTCCAAAACTTTTTACATAGACATATAGAGTGTAACTTCTGGACTTTAACAATGCTTCTTTAAAAATTGGCAAAAAAACTTTAGGGTAGACATTTTTAGCCCAAAAAATCTAGGGTCGGTCGGGTTACCGGAAACACAGATTTTTTTTTTATTCTGCCTAAAAAATGCAGGAAAGAAACCATGTAGGACAAGAAGAATATACAGACAGAACTGATGAAGGCCATGGCAGAAATATAAAGAACACAATAGAAAATATTGCCAAATATGTGCATAACTTTTGAGATAGGAGCTTTTGTGTATTTGTAGACAGAAATTAATGCCCCAATACAAGCAGTTGACAGTGACCGCATATCTGTGATGTTGAATGAACAAATGGTTGCATATCTTCTAATAGCAACTAATTTGAAGTGTAACATAACATCAGGCATGCGCCAGTTGAAGATTACATAGGGGGCCGTCTAAAACTTACTATCGTTGAAGGCTCACGTGATTTCAAGATGAAGAAGAACAATAATAGCGTTGTTCCTTTGCTTGTTTTTTACCTTGTATTTGTAGAGACTTTGTCTCATGTGCATTTACTCCATATCCTTTCATCAACCATTTACTTACTTCATGCCAAATGAATTATGTATGTGGGCAGCAACATTAATGGCACACCACTCCTGTCTGATATTTAGGCCATCTTTTGCAAACTTTTCTATGTGTGCATGTGATGTTTGACTCATCCAGCTTTGTTTCCACTTTATATCTCCGTGACATTCTTGGTCTCCCTCTGGGTAATGTCCCCTCTGGTGCCTAAAACATCGTGAAATCTCAATGATCTTTGCTGGGGACATGCCCTATCCGTGCCCATTTTCATCCAATTAAAATGGTTGAGTCAATTCTTCCTCAGCGTCAGGTGAACCCTGCTGAGGAGGTCCTGGTACGAGCTCTTCTCTGTCCAGAATATTCAAAAGGATGTTCTTCAGACTATTTGTGGAATATCCAGGGCTTCTTCTTATCTGCCTCATTCCTTCTCCAACACTCAGACCCATACAACAGTGTTGGTACCACACGGCTGTTGCATATCTTAAAAGGAATAATCCAAGGTCAATGGCAACATCGGAAAAACAAAGTTATAAAGACATAAGATGAGTACTACACAGAAGAGAAAATGAAGACACACACACTAAGATGAACAACACAGACCCAATAAAAAGCCATGGGTGAGATCACGTGCACGGGTAGAGTAAGCATCTCATGCATCTTATAAGACACCTGCTGTGTTGAACATATCAAATCGGGTAGTAAAGTCAAATCTGGTAGAGGAAACAGCAATTAAGCTTTTAAATAGAAAGATCTATTTTCATCTGGGAAACACATCTCATAGCAGTCCACAAGATGGTGATGTCTACAGTAAAACTTCTGGAGTGATGACTTCAAGTTATGGGCAACATACCTTTGTTTAAGTAGCCTATTTGTGAGCAACCGGGCCCTATAATGGAAGTCACAAGGAACTTTTTAAACTGAGGGAAAAAACTGGTCACTGTAATGAGATATATATCTGCTCATCAATATTTTTGGCCCGGCCACCATTGGGTTAATTTTTATACATTCGCAAAAAAGTTTTGAGGTCGAATAATGGTATGATATAAACTGGCAGCGTTGGTGGTGTCTGTAGATCCTGTGTTTCGGTGTGATAACTTAAGTTGCTGTTGATCAATCCTTATGAAATTTTAACATAATGTTCCTTGCCATAAAAGGAAGGCTGGTATAGCTTTTGGGTATTCTGGCCTTGCAGGTTTGTAAGAAAAGGGCCAAATTGGGTGTTTTTATATGTTGGGCTGTAGAATATTTATTTTATTCTTCAATGGCATATACGAGAACTTTCACAGTGAAAAAATATATACTTGTTGTAAAGTTGCCTTGTCATATTATAAAGTGAAATGGAAGAAACTATCATGAAAACAGATTTAATTGAATTGACATAAAATTGTCATTCATCACGATAGACCATAGATTGTTGCAAAATAAGTTGGTTTATGTCAGCTTCAATTATTGTTCTTTACTACAATGTAGTAAAAACTTGAAATTTTCTCATGAAAAGTTTCATTTATTCGAAAGGTAATTCAACTCAGCATCAAGTGAGGATGATTGTAAATTGTAGAGAGAGGAGATAGAAAAAAAATCATTTGAGAGATAGATGGTGAAATTTTTATCTCATGAGTAAAAGGGGTTGAGAAGATTTGACGTGACTGACATTTCTATCTCATCCACCATGGAAAAGGAGGATGCTATGGAGATGTGCATGAAAGAATAAATTATCGTCCAAGACCATGAAAGGGAGATAATTTGACTTGGACTTGTACAATGATATTTTTTGGACCTGGACAATTTTTCAAAGAAAATGATAATAAAACGTAGATATTGTGAAATAAAGCTGTAGACATGGGAACAGTTATTCTCTAATTTCCATCCAGTTTTCACATTTCCTGAATGGTATGGAAACATTTGTTCTCCTCTGTAGAGAGGAGAACAAGTTTCGTGAAATTTCCCGCCAAATTTATTCGGAATACAATCCTCGGTTTTTTTTGTCAGTCATTAGAGAAACAATTTCCACAACTTAAACATGTTAATTATGAAATTTCTCACATCTCGTTAAATAAATTTTCAAATGTTTAAAAGCTCGGCAAGCCTCGCTTTCAAACATTTGAAAAATTTATTTAACTCGATGTGAGAAATTTCATAATCAACTGGTACTCGTTATGGAAACTATATTTTATGAATTTTGTGTCCAAATGAATTCTGTGTCCCTGTACTTTATTAACTTATGCACTTGTTCTCTTTGCCCATGAAACATTTGTCTCACTTTGTGGACAGCTCTTGTTTTTGTATGACTTATATTTATGCTGTAATTTTTCATCCATCCTTGGAATGATACAAGTCCAAAAGTTTTTGTACTTCTAAATTACAGTGAAGCCATGCAGTTCTTTATTTCAGGGGTATAAAAAATTCTTTGTTATGACCTTCGATGCAAAATGGAAAATTATCAGGCAACTTATTCTGATGTCATTGACATATATATTGCCTGGTAAAGTCATAAGTAAGGAAGAGTTTAATAACAAATTCCGTTTTGTGGTTATAAATGTTAGAAAAAAAATCAAAAGATCGTTGAAAATGCAAGATTTAGTCATCTAACAGTGAATTGGTATTCATACTTTTGTCATACTGCAAATTTTACCATACCAGGCTATTTGGTTAAATCTGTGTAATAAGAAGACAATCCTTGAACGTATTTAGATCATCCATTTGTATACTGGAACACAGATTTGTATAAGCTGATGGGATAATGAAGGAAATATTGCTTAATTAGATAATATCGCCTGGTATACATAATTTTTTCACAAAAAGCCTTTATTAGGAGAGAAAATAATATTACGCAATTTGCGTTCCTAATGGTGATCAAGAGGACAGGCTGTAATTGCATGTGAATCGTGGCCTGCAGAGCCATATGTTTTATGGAGAAAAAAATCAAGTCTTTTGGTCTTGTCAAAAACAATTATGTTTCCATGGCAACACATCATTAACAGAAGGGAAAGAAAATCTTTTGTAGAAACACATCAATAAAGACAGGGTTGCCTTAAGGTGTAAATGAAGTTAGGATCTATTGAATATCCTGGAAGATGCAGTAGAAAATTTACAAATTAGTTAGAAAATGGATATGGCCGATAGGGCCTTGTTAGGCTTCATAGATCAATTGCATTATGGGAAAGTGATTATTTCACTGTTGATAAGTTGATGAATGTGCTAACTGATGATTTTGAAATGTAAAATGGTATAGCTGAAACAAATTTTGTCTCGCTTTGAAATACTGGCTTTCAATAACGAATAGATTTATCAAACAAGTTTGCGAGGGGAAGGGTTGTTAAAGAAAAATATCAGCATCTAGTGCACATTTTTTTATTAGTAGATTATCAAGTTTAATTTGGTGTGATTAATTTGTAGATTATTTGTCAAAGCAAGTGAGTTATCTCCCTTTATCATTTACTTTAATAATCAACTGATGCCTGGTTTAAAGCCTCCGTAAATATATTTTCTCTTGAAATGATACAGTTTCTTATAATCACCTCAATGGATAATGATGCGCTGACTCGCCTACCCTTATGATTTTAGCCCAAGGCTGATTGTTTTTGAGGTCATGTTACACCTTTACATTGTTGACCATTTTCTTACAGTTTGGTCGTTTTGCAGCATTTCCCAAAAAATTCAATTCTTGTCTTACCTTTTCATTTTGGTTCTGTATATTAAAGATGAAATTGATATAATGGGTAATAAAAAATGTAGAAATGATCTTTTTGAAGAAAAAAAATTAGGTTTCCATTTAAGGAAAGGATATTCTAGATGTGTCCTTTGACTACATAATGCATGTAATGTGCCATTGACTCTGTGTGTAACTTCTGTACTAAAATTTCATTTTATGACAGAAAAAAGGGCTCTCATTAATTTCTGGAATTACAATTTTTATAATGAAATGGACCAAGAAGGGTAGGCAAGACTGGATATACCAGGACCTGTCAATTATAATACTTTTGTCAGCATTTCATTTTCTCTTGATATTCAAATGGACTTTTAATTTGGCGCACCATAAAACTGGTTTAACCCACAATATTTTTAAAATGTCTGTTCCAAGTCAGGACCATTGCAGTTGACGGTTTTTCCTGTGGTTTCTACCTGATTTGTTTTTTTGTCTCATGGCTTCGGTTCTCGACAAATCTGTTGACAATTCTATTATTACCCCGATTTGTCTGAATATTCTTTTTTGTACAGTGTGAAAAACCTGATTTAGCAGGAAGTATAGTTTCTAATTATAAAATTTGAATTGTACCGAAAAATGAATTTTTAATGAAGCATACATAAATTCCATAATAAATCCGCTGACTGCTATTTAAACAAAAGCAGAAACCACATAAAGTATACAACATCTCAATTCAACTCCATCAAATTTGCATATAGAGTTAGAATCTTTAAATGCATTATTTTGAAAAATTACAATCCTACAAGTTTAAATCAATAAATTTACCTGTAATTGCTCAGGTATAAACCACTAATTAAGATCAAATGTAAAAATTCCATTAACTCCACACCAACAAAAGTGACAAAAACGAAATGAATATAAAAGCTTGGAATAAAAAGGAAAAAGACATATTCAGTTCATTAGCAATTTTCACAGCAGACGACATGCAACATCATTTATGTTGTGCGTAATGAAGTAGAAGCATGCAACACTGCTAAGGCTAATCTTTTGGGGTTTTTTTGTTGCTTTTCTACCAAAAAAATTGTTCTCTGACTTAAATTTTACTATAGTTTTTGAATAATATATTTTCAAGACTTGCATTCAATGCAAAAATGTTAGGAGTTATGACTATAATATTTTTATGGTGTTTCATACAAAATGAAAAACGAATTACTCTACCTACCATGAGAAAAGAATTACATTAGTGGGGAATAAACACTTTCCTAGTTTTGGCCTACACAGGGTTTTTTCATATTATAACTTGGGACCAGTCCTCCAAATGCCTCTTCTATGATCTATGCAAAACTTTATTCAGTGTAAACCCCCCCCCCCCCCCCAAAACAAAAACAAAAAACAAAAAAAAGACAACAACAACAACAACAACAACAACAAACACAAAATCAAAACGAAAAGGAAAAAAAATACAACAACAAAATCTAAATAACTAGAAAAAAATGGTATGCTCTGTTCAGTTTCTTATACTTACCCTCCCCCCTTCCCCCAATAAATTGTCCTTCTTGTCCAATTGTTTATAACATGATGGGAACAAACAAAATATGAAGCTTAAATACGATTTTCTTTGTCTTTATAATTCACATTAACTGAAGGAAACAGCAAGTAATCAATTTATTATTTTGCTGCACTTAAAAAAACATGGAAAGTATTTTATGGTTTCTATTAAATTCATGTTTTAATAGGACGCATTGGGTCGTATTGATTCAAGATAATAGAATTTGAACTCCATCACAAATTTTTATCCTTAGCTATCAGTTTTGTCATCGTAAGAATTATTGTTGTGAGGTAATTGTATAAAAATGCCATCTAGTTGTGTAATTTTTCATTCAAGTTGAAAAATTGAATTTTGATCCTTGTAGCAAAATGCATCAGTTTTCTTCTCTAAGTTATGGGTGGAAATATCGAAGGTCAAACAATAAGTGTTGTGCGATCGGTTGAAAGTTCCAACCGATTATCTATTATAATCAGTTAGGGTCAACCAACCGATTATCAATTACTATCGGTTAATGGTAAAATGCTAACATTTGTATGGTGTAAGGATATAAGGGGACTATTTGACAAAATTTTGGCAATTATCTGTATATTTTCTTGCGTAAAAAATCATTAAATTTAAGTTTTCTTTCTATAACTAGTGCTATTTTATGCCCGCAGATCTAGGAGTCAGGGGGCATATTGTTTTTATCCTGTCTGTCTGTCTGTCCCTGCATCTGAAACATTAACCTATGCTATAACTTCTGAACTATTAAAGCTAGATTTATCATACTTGGCAGGGGTATAGGTCTAGTCAAGAGGAACAGAAATATGCCCAAATGAGAGCATTAAATTTGAAAATTTTCAGGAGTAATTATTTTGTCCTTTATTAACAAAACATTCATATGGTTATTGTATAATGGTTGTAATGTCATAAGGATGGTAAAAATCAACAAAAATGTGAATTTGAAGCACCCTTCATAAGGGTTTATGGCATGCTTAGAGTTGTCTTGTGCATCAAAACCCCCATGAGCATTTTCAAGAGTTGAAAGGTATGAAACAGTATGTCTGTAAAATAGGCATCGTCTGACCATATAGAAATAAATAAACATGACATCAAAATTAAATTGTTTTAGGCCATAATAAAAACTATCCTAGATTCTTACATGTATCCCCACCTGCCTCAAAAAAATTATTCTGATTTTTGGCCAATTTGGGTAAAATTTCTTTTAAAATGACAGCATTTTCACAAAATTTAATAAAAAGTTTAAAATAAAATTCGCCTGCCTCAAATTTTGAGAAAAAAAATGGATGAGAATCTAGGAATTATTTGATTATGGCCTAAGCAGAAATATTTATAAAAATATTTGACAATGGTGGAATCAGTTCAGAGATTGAAAAAGAAAGCCAGTGTCTGCCATACAAGTTCATTGGAGTTAAATGATATATTTTTTTTACGTGACGTTAGAAGTAATGGGATGAAACTTAGAATGATTCAGTGATAATTACAACATGCTAAAACCTTATGACATTTGTGCCGATTTGACGGTTTTTGCTACAGTAGATATTTTCCTATGTATGTGTAAGGTTTCCAATTCTTATGTGATATAAGATAGAGTCGGAGAAGAGAAGCCCCAAAGGTCTATTTTTCTTTGATTTAATGGAATCGACTGAAGTTTTTATTTGACGATTGTCTAGAATTGAGCCAGACTCATAATAATTACAAACTTCTATATCTTTAGGGTAAGCTTCAGGAGAATTTTTTTGTGATATGTTGAAATTAATGTTTGCTTTAGTTCCAACAGGGAAGATCAAAGCCAAATTTATAATTCAAATCTTTGAATATAAATATAAAAAATAAAAATGGTTTATTGAAAATGTCAACAAGAGACCTGAAAAAGGCCTAACAGAAGTACATATTACTTCATCAATAAGTTCATTAGTTTAAAATACAATTAACGACCATCTTTCCAAGAGTTGCCTGACTCAGCCTGTCCTGTTTGACTCTAACAGGCAAAAATTTAGGCATGTCTGATTGAATTTCAGGCAAAATGTTTCCTTTTGCTTCTTTGACATCATTGTTCAGACAGGCAAGTATTTGCTTATTTGGTTAGCCTGTTAGGTATTTTTCAAGTTTTGGAAAGATTGCCTCTAAGCTAAACATATAGAAACATATGGAAAAAAAACTGCTTCTACCTATTTCAACAACATTGTCTATGAATATTCTTTCAAAAGATCAACAGCAATACCTGGTCTATTAAATCTACAGATGTTCAGGTGTGACCTTTCAGTTTATGTGAGATTTGTCCATTAGTATGAGTTGCAAAAGTAAATTATGGTCACAGATTGTATATAATTACCAAGTTGTGCTGTTGGTCAAGGGCAAAAATTGATTAACAATTACCTAGAAGGAAATATCAAAATTAATAAAGGAATATCTATTTAAAAATGACCATGGTCATAGTAAATCGACTATTATATATAATTATATTGTTTTATTTTTCAGTACCCAAGAAAGACCAGATCCTTTCACAGAGTAGACTTTCTGATGTAGAAATAACAGATATAGACCGGGGTAATGGGGTAAGTTGAGAAAGAAATAACAAATATAAACTGGGGTAATGGGGTAAGTTGATAAAGAATTATTAACAGATATAGACCGAGGTAATGGGGTAAGTTGATAAAGAAATAACAGATATAAACCGGGTAATGGGGTAAGTTGATAAAGAAATAACAAATATAAACCGGGGTAATGGGGTAAGTTGATAAAGAAATAACAAATATAAACTGGGGTAATGGGGTTGGTTGATAAAGAATTATTAACAGATATAGACCGGGGTAATGGGGTAAGTTGATAAAGAAATAACAAATATAAACCGGGGAAATGGGGTCAGTTGATAAAGAATTATTAACAGATATAGACCGTGGTAATGGGGTAAGTTGATAAAGAAAAAACAGATATAGACCTTGGTAATGGGGTTAGTTGATAAAGAAATAACAAATATAAACTAGGGTAATGGGGTCAGTTGATAAAGAATTATTAACAGATATAGACCACAGTAATGGTGTAAGTTGATAAAGAAATAACAGATATAAACTGGGGTAATGGGGTAAGTTGATAAAGAAATAACAGATGCAGACCATGGTGATGGGTTAAGTTGACATGGAAATAACAGATAGATCATGGAAATGGGGTAAGTTGGCATGGATATAATATAGACTGTGGTAAAAGGGAAAGTTGACACAGTGACAAGTTACACATGATTTTTTGTTACTCTTTTTCCAAGCTTGAATCCTAGGATTGGTCTCAATATTGCTATTCTCAAATTTGAGATTATTTATTATAAATGAAATGAAAAAAATGTAGTAAAAAAATTTTTTGTCACATTTTCTCACCTTGTGCTGGAAGAATTGATTTCAAAATTGGTATGCAGCATCTAAATGATTAGTTGTAAGGAACCACCTATTGTTAGTCTGTTTGACATGCACTTCCTGTTTGAGGAAATGTGAAATTAGGTACAAAATGAAGTGAAGCATGGATTTTTCTTGGCATTTTTCTCAATTTCTTCGTGAGGGATTGATTAGAAAATTGGTCTGCAGCCTCTATATGTTTAACTGTATGGAACCCCCTATTGTCAGATTTACTTTCTGCTGTTGAGTGGGAGTATCCTTGGCATACTAATAGGTGCAACTTCTGTCTTGTTCTCCATCAGCTTTATACTTGTTTTGGTTTACGGTCCTCCAAATGGTACAATTTGAACTGCACTGAAGGGACTTGAAGATGTAGAAATGAACATCTGTATAAACTGAATATTATTTTGTTATTTAGACATGTGCTCATAGTTGGTAATTGATCTTGTGATTTTCTGATTTACACTTAAGCAAAAACAGTACATTATTTGAATACCTGAGGGCGTCAATCATAGAATTGATGGTCAAAATGCAGTTTACAGGCAACACGTAGTGGAGCTTGTAAACGGATATTTCGACTGTCAAATAATGTACTGTTATTGCAATTCTAATGCAATTAAAAGATTTCAGGTTCTGTTTTTGAACTGTGTTTTTATAACCATATTAGGAACCAGACTAAACAGGGAACCTACTTTGTCCCAGGTGTGTAGATGGTGGAATTGATGGTCAGTTTTGACCAATGAAAACCTCTGGTATATAAATGTTGCATTAGAATTTTCAATTTTTTTTACCAGTAGTAACACCATTTATCAATTCCTGTTTGTCAGATTGATGCGTTTCATGAAAATCTTAGAAAAAGAGACCTTTCTCACTAATAATTTTGGTGTTTGCTTTTATGTAAAAATTTTTGTTTAAAGAATGCTGGCTTCATCCACGTAACCCAACCCATACGAAAATGTAGAGTTGAGCCTCAACTGATGCCCAGTTCTGCCTCAACTGGAGCTCAACTTTTAGTTGAGAATCACAGTTGAGCATTATATCTCAACTAAATTCCATCAGTTGAGCAAACTTGAGTTAACTTGAGCAAACTTGAGGAATCTGAATGACCCCTTTCACAACTTGAGTTTACTTGAGGATTTGGACTTTACCATTTTCATAACTTGAGCTTACTTGAGCATAATTCCAAAACTTGAGATTACTTGGGGAACTAAAAAGTTCACTGACATGGTTAAGCATCTGAGCATGACTAATTTCTATTTCCTGCCAGTTTAAATTTGAAAATGGAGGGAAGCAGGATAGTGTGTGAAAATTAACAGAGGAAGCATTAAACCAAGTAATTCACAAATAATTCTTGGAATAAGTCATAGGCATGGTTTAGATATAGCTTTTTACATGTCTGTAAGTAGTATTTCATGTCAATTAATAGCAAATTTTTCCTGCAAACAAATATAACTTCATTGTGAATTTATAATTATAGGTCACTCTTGAGTCTTTGAAAGAAAGAGGGAAACAAATAGGTTACTGGTATATCTGTTATTGTTTGCATACAAACATACATGTATGTGGCTTTTTAGTCTGCATACCGGTAATAATTTGTATATCTCATATTGTATGACTGAAATATATATTTTGAATTAAATTGAAAGTTTAAGCATGAATAAGATAATTAATATTCAGTCGCTGCAGTTAAAATAGCCATACATTTTTGTAACCAGGATGGTTTGTCAAAGATATATTTAGCTTTATTGTACCTCTTAAATAATTCTATCAAGATTAATTGAGATTTTAGGCTGTTGTAGCATTTCTTTATACACAAAAATTAAGTTATGTGTACAAATTGTTGTGTAGATGAGTCATTTAGGTCAGTTATGCATCTTTCACTGGATCACTTGAGCTCACTTGAGGAAAGTTGAGCTTACTTGAGAACTAGTTGAGAATTATACTTGAGGACTAGTTGAGCATTACTTGAGGACCAGTTGAGCATTACTTGAGGGCCAGTTGAGCATAGTACTTGAGGGCTTGTTGAGCATTACTTGAGGAAAATGTGGTTGAGCCTCAACTAATTTGCATGTGATTTTTTCAACCGATCTCAGTTGAGCCTCAACTGAAAAAAATGGTTGAGCGTCCATTGCATATTTCGGTAAGGGAATTCAAAATTGACCAGAAATACAAACCTGAAATGGAGCACCATAATAAATTTCACACAGATGTAATGAAATTGATAACTTGATCATGTCTTTGATGACAATGATGTCTTATTCAAAGATCATGTATAAAGCAGCGATATGACTGGGATATAGATTGCTTACTTGTCTAGGATAATATGTCATCTAAGTGATACCAGCTGATCATGACAACATCATTAGTACTAACACTGTTGACAGTGGTCATTGATTTTTACAAGATTTGAGGCTCTTGAGGGAATCTTCTTAATGTTATATTCCAATTAGGGATACAAAATATTTAAGTTGTAGTTCATACCAGAAAGGTAATTGTCAAAACATTTGTTGCTTATAGTATATTGATAACATAAATATCTGCCATTGGGGTTTGGATTTTGACCTTAATTTCATGCTTGAGCAACCATGCCTAGATTAATTGGTTTCACAAAAACTGTGAGTGGTAGGTTAATAAGGGCTTAGATTGAGATGCAGCTATAGTTTTCACTTGTTTAAGCGATTTTCAGGCTTGTCCCTTGACTTAACTTACTGTTTACAGATACAGAAGAACTTTGATGGCTCGAACTGAAATAACTCGACACCATGGACGGCGAACCCTTTTTGTGGTCCGTTGGTTCAAATTCAAACATAGGTCGACCTCGATATATCGAACACCCCTTTGGCTCGAACTGTTTTCATGGGTCCCTTGGGTGTTCGAGCCATTGAAACTTTAACTGTACTTTGATTTTTAACTGTAAACCAAACCTTTGTGGAAGATTTCCTTGCTTGTTTCAATTTGAATGATTTGAAAATTGGTCTGAAGCTTACTGTGAACGTGGATATTTTCTTGGGTTGCAGTTTTTGCAATTACCTTTGAGAAACATTTTGCGAAAGGGTTGTTTTTGTGCTCAAGGCCTTTCATATACAACATTGCCATTGTTTTACATAGGACACTTCAAAACCAAAGTATTCGCATGGGGGACATTTCGTGGATTCTTCTTGATCGTGCACTTAGCGAAAAATTAGCCCCACATGAAAATTTTCATGTTTACAGTATTGTTTTTTGTATGTGCATTTGTGGTGGCTTAAGTGTATGACTTTTGACAATAATAACCAGTGAAGTTTCCTTGATTTATCTATGATCTGAAGTTTTGTTTCCAGCCTTAGCACAAAAGTTGACAGACTTTACCCATAAATCTAATTCAATTGCTTGGATTAATTTCTTAACTCCGCAGGTAAATTGTCCTATTGACTGGACATCTGACTTCAAGATGAAGAAAAACAACGAAAGCGTTTTTCCATTGCTTTGTTTTACCATGTATTTGTAAAAACCTTGTCTCATGTGCATTTGCTTAGGGAGGATAATAAATCCAAAATAATATCAAATGATATAAAACCTTGATTCCTATAGAGTGGCCAGGGGAGTCAAACGATGCAAAAGTTTCACTTTACTGTGACCACACCCTTTTGTAGATTCCCCCCTGTTGAAATTTTTTGGTCCTGTTTTATGCTCTGCTTTTCAAAGCTATTATCACTGAAGAAATTCCAATTCACCTTTGGAACTTCCCATTTGATAAATAAATTATTTTTCTTCTTAGTATAATGCAAGTGATTTATTTTTGCATTAAGTAAAGTCACATTCTGGGGGAGATAATAAAAGCATACAATATAAAATGGAGGCATTAATATCTAAATCTTGCATTCAATCAATACCCCTTCGCACTTAGGTGATATCTGGTCAAGCTTAGACCAGGAGATTACGACATAGATCTTTTTCCTCCCTTATTGACAGGGTATAAAAGGATTGTATGGATGTGATTATGTCGATACTAACTGATTCTTTATGTCCTCAGCTGTCCACTATCAGCCATACCATATAACTTTCCAATTAAGGAGGTTTTGAGGGGTAATTATTACACAGATAAATTACTCGACAGTCCTGTGCCACGTTGGTATAAGGTAGAATGATGTAGTGGTTGGTTCAAAGTTTGTATAGGTCAAAATATGTGTTCTTGCAGTAAAATATTATTTCACAGTTTTGACGAAGAAATTGAACAAAAGTTTTTTTATGAGAAATATAAAAAAAAAGGAAACCAATTTGTTGAAAACTACGGTAAGAGCGTCACCGACTTTAATGTAAAGTTGGAACATGTTAACTTTTAATAAGTTTAACACAGAAATTATAATTTCAAAGATTTTCGGAGTATTTTTCACATTTTTGTAAAAGGGGTTTGTCTTATAGGGCAGATCAACATAGGTGACCAAAAAAACCCAAAAAACAAAAAAAACTAAAATTGCCCTCTGAATCCTTCCACGGTTTGAGCAAAGTTTCTTTACAAAATGGCCATATCTTTCATATTTGACTTAAAAACATGTCCTTGAAACACAAAGCATCATTTAACATTGGCCCCTTTTTGAAATGAATTAAAAATTCCACTGCGAAATTGTTATCCCATCCCAAAATCCACATCACTCAGGCCAAAAATAAAAAAATTGTTTGTTTCCCCTCCGACGACCGACCCGCTATAATTGCTGCTAGCCAAAAAAATTTATCGACCGTTGCTGTTCAATTTTTTTTTTGGTCTACAGTCAACAAGAGTTTGTTATGTAAAACAGGCATTATTTAAATATATTTGAAATTTTAAATAGAATTTTTTATTTGAAGACAAAATAAACTAATTTTGCTACCTACCTACCCATAATCTGAACAACCCAGCTGGGGAGGGGAAACAAAAATATTTTTAAAGTTGGCCTCAGCCAACTTTTAAGAATTCTCAATAGGGTTTGATAGGTGAAATATCTCTAGGCATACCTTAAAATCAATAAAGAGGGGTTCATATACACTAGTTGTCTTGTTGTTTTTAAGCATCCTCAGGACATTTCATTCACTATATGCAACAAACCAGTGATGACCTTTCTTAACTCCTTATCTACCAGTGACGGATATATCTGCTCTGCTATCAGAAACTGTTTTGATGTGGACCATGGTCCTCCATACATCTCAATTGCAAACCTTTTGTGTGTGTCCTGTAGCTTAATGGCAAATGCCTACAATCTTTTTTGTAGTAATTACAGCTATTACAAGAGCTGCAGAAACAAAACTAAAAAATGCGTCAAATTTAAGGGAGGGTGGACAACTTCGCAGACAATTTCACTTGGGAAAAGGAGATGAAAATGCTCAAAGTTTTGTTCAAAAGTGTTGGGAAATGAGTGAAAATCAGAGACGCCACAATTTTATTAAAAATAACACACAGAAAGAAACTGCAGTTCAATTAAATGGAAAAATTCGATATTGAGCAATTTTGGCTTTACTGGCTTTCCATATATTTCTCTGTCAATTGTAATTGCAAAGCTATTTTTGTCAAAGCTTCATCACTTGAAGTAGTGTTTAAGGGCTAGCTATTGGTGCAAAGAAAAAAGTCTTGTCATCACTTCAGGTTCTCTGGGGCGACTTTTAAGTTAAGTGGAAAAAACGTCATTTTTCGGTAGATGTGGGCCGTTTTCGGTAGGTGTGGGCTGTTGCCCTCCACCGTCCCCCTCCACCCCACCCCAATTTTCCTCCCATGCTGTCCTCCCCCAAATCTATGTACTTGAGCTTATATCATGGCAGCATCAACTATTTTCAGCATCATCTCATTTGCATAAATTTGCAAATAAATGAAAATACGACATTTTTGAAAAAAGCTCTGGTAGGTAAAGAGTTAAGTAAGGAAAAATTCATTGCTCTCTGAAAATTTCTTATTTGATGCTCTCATAGGGGAATCCTCCACAAATAGTGATAGTTAGTAGGGATAGTTGGTAGGTATGAATCCAAGTTACAACATGCTTCTGTTGACTTATTTGAAGTTTTAGTCCTAACTCCGATTCAAGTTTATTTTTTGCTTAGAATTAGGATGATCATTTCTGTCTACAAACTTTCAATAACAATTGCTGTTGACACTACAGTGAAACCTGTCTTGAGAGACCACCCCTTCTGCCATCAGAAAGTGGTCTTTCAAGACAGTTGGTCTTTCAAAAGAGGTTTATTTCATAAGAATTATACACAGAGTGGCCAAAATGTGGTTGTCTTCCAAAAGAGGTCGGTCTCTCATAGCAGAGGTCTCTCAAGACAGGTCTTACTGTACCACAATGGAAGTGGAGTTTTGCATGCCATAAAACCAGTTTAACCCTCCATTTCTTTTGAAATGCCTGTACGAAGTCGGGACCATTCGGACGACAATTTTTCCATTGGTTTCCACCTGATTTGTGTTTTTGTCTCATATGGACTTCGGCTCTTGACAATTTAACTCTGTTCTGTAATATTGTTATTGCCTCCATTTTACGTCTAAATATATTTGACATTCTGCTCAGTGGACGTAAAACTCAAACCAAGGACGTATAAGTCCTTGCTCAATACAAGTGCTTCATGTTTTGATCTTATTCATGCAATCATATTGCTAAAAAATTGCTAATCGTAATAGGTATATCGCTACATGGTCAGTTAATTGAATATGGAGACATCAGCTATAAAATATACTGACGTGCGTTTTTATATTAAAATCATGCAAGATATTAGGAGTTATAAAAATGCAAAAGCAGTTCCCAAGTACAGATTTAACATATGTAGTAAAATGTTTCTAATTGATTACGGTCTTAGAATTAGATTTACTATGGACATGATTAAAATGTAATTTTCATCAGGTCGCTCAATCTTTGTAAACCTGACATATAACGGGACGCTAGAGATCAAATTTAAATAAGTATGTCTGGCAATTTGACAATTCTTGTACAAATTAGATCTGTGGTTTATTTTTTATCCGCCTGTACCATTTGTAAAATACAAATGGAGAAAAAATTAGTATTAATTAGTTAATTTACAACCAGTCTTTAGACTTGAACTTAAATGTGGACATAAATAATATTTCACCTATGATTAAGGCTGATCATAAAGATCATATGACCTTTTCTTTTTACAAAGCAAAAGACAATATAATGAAAATGGGGTGACAATGTGAACTTGTTAGACTTAAACTCTGTTATTTACATTAAAAAAAGTCAGGAAATCATGAATTACAGATTTAAATTGTTTGTATATTTGATTTGCCAAAGAAATTTGGCAGCAAAGATTAAGTGAATTTTATGCCCTTATTTTGCCTATTTGTTATAATACTCCCTTGTACAGGTACACCAGCCTACAGTCTTATTTTTTGCATATCACTTATAATGCTCCTATACAGGTACACCAGCTTACAGCCTTCAAAACATTATGTTATAAATCCTGTAAAGTGTTATATAAAATTTTGAAATTTCCAACCTCTTCGTATCTAATTTAATTTATTTTGAGAACAAATGGGATTAAAGTTGAACATCTGAAGAAAATACTGGCAGGGGAGCATAAGAATAAAAGAATTCCTGCCTCCGTTCACCATGAATAACCCTAAAATAACAGATAAATAATGTATAGGCCTTGTATACCCTTCATTTTTGATTTATTACTGAAATTGGAAGAAATCTTTCCAAGTAATTCTCATTTTACTTGTTATACAGATTTTAGTCGCTATTGATTTGGTAAAAGTCACACTGTGCTAACCACAGTAGCTGGTGTATACAGTCCCGGTTCTGTCTGGGAATTAAAATTGGAGATTTCTTGTAGCAGATGTTTTTTGCCTTATACTCGTTATAACAAGCTGAGCTCTGTGAATTCTTCATGAAGCTGTGTCTTGGGCATAATTTGCTCCGACACGTAGCTATTATTCGCACTTCGCAGGGAGATGAGAATTTGATGGTAGCGATTTAATATGATATCTATAGTAACTGATTTTTCTCACGTCACAGTTCTGGATTAATGCTGCAATAATATTGTCATAAATCTCCCTGTCCCATAAATCAACGAGGGACAAGTTTTATGTTCCATTAGAAGTTGTGGGTGAAGGCAGCATGATCACTCATATTGGTTTTGATTTGGTAATATGATAATAAATTACACATCTTATAAGATATAGAATTAATCTTCCATATATATGTGTCACCAATGATAAAAATGTATATCATTTTGAGATTTGTATTTTAATTCCTTGGAGTTACATCTCAAGTATAAGCATTACAAATGATAGTAGATGATATATTTTGTCTTGACAACTACACTATAACTTAAACAAAATAATTGAGGGAAAATATTCCCCAAAAACGGTCATCCAGGTACAGGCACATTTATAGCCAATATATAAGTTTGCCACAGCAAATGCACTGAATGGCATAATTTTGAGTTCTTGGTTATATTATTTAATGGAGTTTCTTTTTTGATTACAAAAAAAAGTTTTTAGTCTTTTCAACCAGGTCTTGCAATCTGCTTTCATTTTACAAATTTTTCTGGTCTGTGATCTATCCAAGGTGGCAGATATATTACTATTACATTGCTTATAATTATTGCACAACAAATAATATTATATAGGTTAAAAATGCCATTGTCAATGTTGGTGCATGCTAATTGCAACAAAGGAAAGTTTTCGTTAGTAAAAATTTATTTTGAAGAACAGCCATTTTTATGCCAGGGGAGTAACTGAGGCTCAGTGGGCCTCATTTTTGTACTAAGATCATAAGATATGATACAGAACTTCACAATACAATTTTAGACATGATGAATAGAATTTTAACATCGGACATAGTAAAATATACAATTTACAAAAACATAAATGGCTTGAAAAAAAGAAGGAATACATGTATATAGATACAAATATGTTCTCTGAAAAAATTCCTTTATAAGTTCATAGACCTGAACTTGTATGTTAAAAAAAATCCTTTACACTTTCATAGACTTAACCTTGGTTAAAAAATCACAAGAAATGAAAAAAATCTTTTTCATGCTATTCCAATGTCAGTTAATTGTATTTCTTTGAAAGACATTGATTTTTCGTAACAACAAAAACATCAGGAAGGCAATGGAAATTGACGAAGACAAATAAGTGTCGTCTTTTTCTCGGCAAAATCTTATTCCAGTAGTTAAATTATTCACACTTCTCCTCGATGAAATTGAACATCAGAAACAACATGAAAATGTATTATTTACAAGAAATTGAAATCCGACTTGAGTGGCATGCACTCACCGATGGTAGACAATGCATTTCTCTGTCATAATGGCACGATTAACAATAGATCGCCATTCATCAACACGCAATTCTGTGATCAAGTTGACTGTTTATCTGTCCCATATAGGACTTGTAATTGACAGGTCTCTGAATTACCAATGTCTGTGTATTGGCAAAAATTCATTCATATTTTGTTCACAATATTTTCATTTTTTGTTTCGAGTTTTTTTCTGTTCAATATGTACAATGATGTATTTATGCCTTTGTTTTGTTATGAATTAATTTACAGTGAAACCTGTCTAAACCGAACCCCTCTGGGAGTGAAGATATTGTTCAGTTTAGACAGCTGTTCAGTTTACACAGGTTCAAAATAATAAAGAAATTGATAGAAAGGGTCTTCACAGTTTGTTTTGTTTAGACAGGTTTTCGGTTTAGTCAGGGTTCGGTTTAGACAGGTTTCACTGTATCATGAAAAAATATGGTCAGTTTGTTTTTCAGAAAATTTGCAGATGGAACTGATATCAATATGGCTTAAAGCTGGAAAAAGTTTTGAATTGGCCATCTGAGAGTGTCATATAGCTTTATGAAAAAAAAACCTTAACAACAAATAACATATCTACCCAACATTATACTCCAGTATGAAAAGAACCAAAAAAAAAAAAATAAATAAAACGCTATATTGCAGTTACTACCAACACTGACCCACAAATGACAATTATCCTTCCAGACATTACAATAGCCATGTTTATCTGGGTTCGAAGGCCAAAATTGAAAAAAATAAATTTCGGCCTCCCCTATCCTACATACATGGTAAAAATTGACCTTGCCTAATTTTATTGGCATTTTAGAAAAGATTTACATGTGTATTATTTAGTTCATATAATTTTGAAATAGATTTTTTTTCAGAAAACGGAAAAAAAGAAGTGAGAAAAATTAGGGGATAAACAATCCTGTTAAATCAAAAATAAAAATCTGAGGCTCTGTAATATGTTTACACCTAATAATTCTTGAAAATCGGAAATTTGAAAATCATCTAAACTTCATAGTAAATAAAATAAAATAAAAATAAATAAAAGATATCCTCCATTGCCCCTGTTCGCTTTTCGGATTTCATTTACATTTGTGCTAATAATCCATTTTGGTTGGCAGGAAGTTTACAAATAGGATATCGCTATAGCTAGGAAAATTATCAATTATTTCTATGTAACTATCTACCCCAGTGATGTACTTAATGATAAACGTGGACCGAGCATCATCACTTGTTGTCAGGCAAACAAACAAGTGGAAAATGTTAATAATAGGTGCTAAATCAATAGTGTTTTAGTTATAATTACAATCAATGTCAAATACCTGATTTTTCAGGTAGATCAGAGGGGGCACCAATAGGGTTTTCTTACGAAAAGTGACTACAATTAGTATAATACCATCTGATTCACAGTTAATTACGCACTGTAGAGTTGTCACCTCTTGTTTTCCTTACACTGTGATCTTAATGAAATCAGGTTGAATGGTTGCAACACCTTAGGGGAAGATAGTCTTGAACTCATAGAGGGGGGGTGGGGGGCATTATAGTGGGAAACGTTCTTTTAACCCAGGAAGAGATATACTGTTTTTGCCAACATATCACCTAAAATATCAAAATTTTAAAAAGCCATTAGGGTTCATTTTGGATGGTTTGGAGTTATGCCCTTGAAACTTTAAATTACTCAGGAGTGACACTGTGTAATCTTAGACCATACATATTTTTAGAAGGAGTGTTTGTTTTGCTGAACACAGTACATCTTATTTGATTCTAATGCTTCATTAAGTTTCAATCATAAAACAAATACCCTATTTTATGACCAATAAGTTCAGGTTTTTTCTTTTAAATGATATACTATAATAAAAGTTTAGACAAAAAGCCATTTAAACCTATAAACCAAAGTTGTACAGGCTATATATATATAAAAACACAGAAGTGTTTATAAATGAAACACTGTATTAAATTCCAATGAAGGTTTCCATCCTCATTTCTGAGAAATAACTAATTATCTTTCATTCCTGTATAGCTCAATTCTTTCTCTTTCATCACGCAAATTAAAACGGTAAAATAAAATGAAATAAATTTTCTGTTAAAATGCAAACAAAATCAATGAATTAGTAGACTGAAAGATGAGTAATAAACGTAATTGTTGGAAGGGATGTGTATTCCGTTTCTGTTGGATTATCAAAGTAGGAATAAACAATGTATTCTCCCGATGCGTATGGTTTTTACGAGTTTAATCGCGATTATCTTCTCAATACGATTTAAAAAATGGATTTCATTTTATGTGGGAGAGAAACAAGAATGTTTTGTAATTACGAAAAGTTTTAGTTACTCGTATTGATGTATATTCAATGCTGCATTGAAATCTAGAAGAATAAAATATATACATTTACTTTGAATTTGGTTTGACGTAGATCGGTTGACTATAAAAGTAGATAAAAGATGTCGCTCAGATTTGAAGATAAAAAGCTACTGTAATTAACAAGAGAATGCAATTAAGAAAATAAGATGTAAATAGGTTTTTGCAACAAGAACATGCATAATGAAGCAAAATATAATTGAATATGCATGCATTTAGTCCAGTTTAAATTAACAAGTAGATTCTTAACTTTGCCCTAATGCTTCCCTACAGAATTTACCTGCCCCAATGCATTTAAAATAGACCCCTCAAAAAGTTTGGGAAGGGTTATAGGAATCATCATGTCAGTGTTCCCTTTCAGCTCATGTTTTTCCTAGATGGCTATCTGATTTTGATGATTGATTGATTGATATGGGGTTTAACGTCACTTTCAGCAGTATTTCAGCTATCTCATGGTGGTCAGTTTTACTGGTGGAAGAAGCTGGAGTGCCAAGAGAGAACCACCAACCTTGGGCAGGTAACTGACATACCTTATCACTTACGATTTTAAGTCGAGTGCACCCTCTTTTGTAATGTACAAAGTGGGGTGTGAACTCACTCCCCAGTGGTGATAGACTACAGTGGTTGTATAGGTAGTAGAACTACCTTAACCGCTTGGCCACCCAGGCCCCCTGATTTTGATGAAGATTTGTACTAAGAGATATGGGTGCTTTTCAGTGCATACCATCCTAATTGGCTCATTGTGTTGATGAAATGTTTCACAGTTGAACTATACAATCCGAAGATGTGCATGAAGTAATATGGTTGTTTCTGGAATTTTTGAATGGGAGAAAATTAAACTCAAATGTACTTTCTGGAAAAGAGAGGGTGTTCATGCAGTGCTTGTCAATTCAGCTTACATACATTTGTATATACTTTCTTGAAAAAGGGGGTGTTATCTTTGCAAAATGTGTCCTCCTAAATGACTCGTTTAATTTTGATAAAATTTTACATAGTTTTTAGTATGCATCCCGAAGATGTGCTTTAAAGTATAAGATAAATGCAATTTTGAAAGTGGGGTTATTCAACATTAATATTCTTTCATGGAAAAGGGGGCATGTTTCAGCACATGTCAATATACCTTGCATATTCATTCAATAAACAAGGGGAAGTACCTTGTCAGCCCATTTCAACCTAAAGGACTCGTTGAGTCTTGATTCAATGTCACACAGTTGTAATGTTCAACCGGAAGATGTGCATGAAGTAATAAAAGGTTGTGGATCAAAATTCTGAGTCGGAGATAATTCAACTTAAATGTCTACTTTGTTGAACTAAAGATTTGCATGAAAGTATGTATAGTTGTTGCTCCAAATTTTGAAGGGGAGATAATTCACTTTATTCCTTCTTGAAAAAAGACGCTTAATTACATTGCCATTTACCGTAACTGCATTTTTGACTGTCAAAGCTTTGATTGACATCCTCAGGTAGTCAAATTTTATTTTTTGGTAAACTTGCAAAGCAATTTTTGATGAAAGTCGGTAAAAAGGGTTTAAAAAATGTGTGTGAACCCTGTCAATTTAACAACTACAGATGTTCTCATAATAATACACCAGGGATATTTTTTATTCTCATTGCTAAAAAAATGAAATTTCATTTTTGAAGTACAGCAAGGATGGATTTCCTTTGTTTGGGTTCTAGTGCTGCTGATGAGGAATAAATTTCCAAAATGGCCATACAGCTCATTAAAATTATTGCAGTTGGAGTTACATATGTGTTTGGTGAATAAAAGGATATGGAGGAAATGCACATGAGACAAAGTCTCTACAACAGGGATGTGATACTTCTGCGGAATCGCGGATTTCCGCGGGTCCGATACTGACCGATTCCGTAATTATATGTATTTTTATACTTCCGCCAGGCTGATTTCCGGTTATTTCTGCGGGTCATCAAATGTATGAATCTCATCCCTGCTACAAATACATGGTAAAAAACAAACAAAGGAACAACGCTTTTATTGTTGTTCTTCATCTTGAAGTCACTTTGAGGCCTTCAACAATGAGCTTTGCTCATACCTCATAGTAAGTTCAAGAGGGCCCCTAGCACCGGTTTAAGTGGAATTCTTCTTTTTATATGGTCTCATGTTCATTTACTCCATATCCTTTCGTAAAATATGTAGTAGTTATAACCCTGAGGGCATATGCCCGATGGGGTATAACTTATTTGTAGCATGACCCTATGGTCAATGTAAAATAGAAGTTCGTAATAATTCAGGTGGGGGGAAGGGTCTTTCAGGAATTTCACCCTAGATTGTGAAAAAGCAGAATTATGCAGGATATCTGATTACATTTAATTACATCATGTTACAAAATGAGTAGGATAAGCATCTCCTGATGAATTGGAAATATATCACAAGATGAGAGATTTTGTCATATTTGGGACACTGCATTTGTATCTTTAAAGCATTAAAACAACATAAATATGATAATTATGGTCACAAAAATTGTTCTGGCATTGCAGTAAATGTGGCACTATACAAAAATATATATTTCGTGAAAATCTGTGCCCTGCTTTTAAAGCCTTTAGGTGCAATTGTGTTGCATTTTTTCCAATGTAAACAGGAAATTACATTAAATCAGCGAAAATGTTTTGATTACAAAAAACAAACTTCAATGACGTGTATTGAAGAAAGTATTGGCAATAATGAACAAAATTTACTCTCACACAGTAAAAATGTTTTAGCGTTCAGGAAAACATCATTTGTAGCTCACCTGGCTAATGCCAGGGTGAGCTTTTGCCATCACTTTTCGTCCGTTGTCCGTCCTTCCGTTGTCCGTCCTTCGTAAGCTGTTCATTCAAAGATCTTCTCCTCTGAAACTACTGGGCCAATTGAAACCAAACTTAGGCACAATAGTCCTTAGATGGTCCCCTGCAAAAAAGTTGTTTTTCAGATCCGCTCTATATCCACGATGGCCGCCAGCAGGGATCATAGTTTTAACATTGGACCCTATGGGAAAATACTTTCAAAGATCTTCTCCTCTGAAACTACCGAGCCAATTGAAACCAAACTTGGCCACAATAGTCCTTAGATTTTCCCCTGCAAAAAGTTTTTCTTCAGATCCACCCTATATCTAAGATGGCCGCCAGCGGGGATCATAGTTTGAACATTGGACCCTATGGAAAAACACTTTCAAAGATCTTCTCCTCTGAGACTACTGATCCAATTGAAACCAAACTTGACCAAAATAGTCCTTAGATGGTCCCCTGCAAAAAAGTTGTTTTTCAGATCTGTGCTTTATCCAAGATGGCGGCCAGCGGGGATCATAGTTTTAACATTGGACCCTATGGGAAAATACTTTCAAAGATCTCCTCTGAAACTACTTGGCCAATTGAAACCAAACTTGGCCACAATAGTCCTTAGATGGTCCCCTGCAAAAAAGTTGTTTTTCAGATCTGTGCTTTATCCAAGATGGCTGCCAGCGGGGATCATAGTTTTAACATTGGACCCTTTGGGAAAACACATTCAAAGATCTTTTCCTCTGAAACTACTCGGCCAATTAAAACCAGTCTTGGCCACAATAGTCCTTAGATGGTCCCCTGCAAAAATGTTGTTTTTCAGATCCGTGCTATATCCAAGATGGCCTCCAGCAGGAATCATAGTTTTAACATTGGACCCTATGGGAAAATACTTTCAAAGATCTTCTGGTCTAAAACTACTTGGCCAATTAAACCAAACTTGGCCACAATAGTCCTTAGTTGGTCCCCTGCTAAGAAGTTGTTTTTCAGATCCACGCTATATCCAAGATGGCCGCCAGCAGGGATCATAGTCTTAACATTCGACCCTATGGGAAAACACTTTCAAAGTTCTTCTCCTCTGAAACTACAGAGCCAACTGAAACCAAACTTGGCCACAATAGTCTTTAGATGGTCCCCTGCAAAAAAGTTGTTTTTCAGATCCGTGCTATATCCAAGATGGCCGCCAGCAGGGATCATAGTTTTAACATTGGACCCTATGGGAAAACACTTCTGGAACTTTTCAGCCAATTGGAACCAAACTTGGCCACAATATTCTTTAGGTTGCAGCCCTGCAAAAGAGTTGTTTTTCATCGGGAAAACATTAAATATCTTCTCCTGAAATTACATAGCCAATAGTGAAAACACTTGGTCACAACAGGCCATAGTTGTTCCTGTTTGAAAAATTTGCCTGGCTTGTCTGCATGGCATTCAAGATGGCCCCAGTGGGGAACATAGTTTAACCTTCAGACCTATTGGAAGCCTATTGGAAAGCATTTAAAGATGATCTCCTCTGAAAATATTTAGTCAATTGGAACCAAAATGAGACTCACTGTCCCCTTGAAGAAAGGTGACAGTAGAACTGCACCCCATCCAAAATAGCTGCCAGTCTAGAATACAGTTTAACTTAAGATAATATAACATCAATGTCTATTAACAAATTTGAAAATAATGCCCTTAAAACATTGGGATTATTTTAACTGCATAAATCAGCCGTGGCCCAGGTGAGCGATACAGGCTCTTGAGAGCCTCTTGTTTGAATATCTTATGTTCAACTTTTTCAGGAGTAAAGTGAATGCACATCAAACGTCCCAACATAGATTTTAAAATGCAAAATGGATTGTATATGAGTTGGATATCCTTCTCATTATTAGTCCTTGAGTAAAGACAGTGAAACACACTCCTTTTTAGGTTTAGGGTGAAACATATAAGAAAAGAGAATGTTTGACAGGTTTTTGAAAGCGTGATTTTTGAAAAACCTTGAAAAGTCATTTAAAGTTAAACTAGTCTAGAATTACTGTGAACCCCAGGTGCAACAAAATATAAATATTATCTTCACAATCCTTATTTTCCTCTTCCTGTCAGGAATCTATTGAAATTTTTTTCCAAGGATTGAAAGACTAACTTTGATGATAATGAAAAAGATTTATAATGCCTACCCTAGACATGTTTTACAAAATGTGCTGTATCTTCAATTTTTAAACAGTTCTTAAATTATAAAAATATGTCAGATTCATGTCATACTTGAAAAAAGATTTTCAAGTGCACTTGCAAAGAATTTTGCATTATCCGCGTTTCATGTCTTTAACACGCAAGGTTTCTTCATGGTTTTATGTCTAGAACACGGAAATCAGACTTATTTGGCACAATTTGTAACATGGAAAATATGAAAAAAGTGCAATAAAATATGTGTCAACTTGCTTGTTTCTATACCCGCTACACATAGTGGTGAGATATTATGTGATGCTCTCAATTGTTTGTCTGTCCGTCTGTGCATCTGTCTGTCGTCCTCCAAAGGTTTCCAACTGATAACTTAAGAAATACCATACGGTCTTTAAACTTGGTGCATAAGTTGTTTACCACCAATTTGAATTTGAAATATAAAAAGTTGACAAATCAAATATTTTCTTATTGAAAATGGGAACAAAAAAAAGGTGTTTATGAACCCTGTCTATTGTTTAGGACTGACTGATTCATTACACTTAATGATGTTCCAGAATAATCATATGGGGGAGTCGGAAGGGACTTAGATTAAAATTTGATGGGTTGTGGGGTATATTGGAGACTTAATGTACTGAAGAATTAAGCAAAGAGCAAAACAAATTAAAATTTTAAGCATGGTGGTTCCTTTTAAAAAGTACCTTCGATCCTTCCCAGTTCTCCCCACCCCAACCCCCACCCCTTTGCAATTATCTCTGGAATGGCCTTTAGCACTTCTTGGATATTGTTACTCCAGGGATAGGATACATTAATTTTGATTCTTGTCTTTGCCAAAAAAAAAAAAAAAATTGAAGTTTTGTTTAAAGTTCACCATTCTTAAGTACTGACATAGAAGTTACCACCATTTCAAGGTAATAACCAGAGAAGAGTTTGATAGACAGGTCTTGAAAGTATGATCTTTGAAAGCCCTTGAAAAGTCCTTTTTAAGTTAAACTAAATGCAGAAACATAAGTTTTGTGATCGTCTAGCATTAAAAAAAAACACAGGTGCAACAAAATATAAATTTTGATCTTCACAATACTATCTTTCTCTTCCTGTCAGGAATCTATTGAATTTTTTTCTGAGGAGTGAAAGTGATGATAATAAAAATTATTTATAATGCCTATCCTAGACTTGCTTTACAAAAATGTTTTGCTTTTTTAATTAGTTTAACAGCTCCTGAATTGTAAAAATGTTGATCAGATTCATGTCATATTTGAAAAAGATTTTCAAGTGAGTTTAAGGTCAAGAATATCCTAGATTCTCATCCCCGCCCGCCCTGATTTTTTCCACCAGCCGTAAAAAATTTTGTTTTGAATTTTTGACCAATTTGGGCAAATTTCTTTTAAAATGACAGCATATGTCTCAAAATTTGATAAAGATATAAAATTCGCCTGTGACCCAGCCTTAAATTTTGAGAAAAAATGGATGAGAATGTAGGAATTATTTTATTGTGGGGTTACAAGGAATTGTGCATTTTCCACATATCATGTCTTGGACATGCAAGGTTTATTATAACCCGGGTCCCTAGGAGAGGGGGTATACTGTTTTACCATTTTCTGTCCATCTGTCCGTCCATCGGGAACATCTTCACTGATGAGACATAAGTTGCCGAAATGGCCATATGCAGAAATTAAATTTACAGCAAGTTCGGTATTTAGTTATTTGTTACCACTGGGTCGATGCCACTGCTGGTGGACTGTTAGTCCC
>MJUU01013488.1:33426-86546 GCA_002080025.1 Modiolus philippinarum | reverse complement strand
CGTTGTCGTTGGCGTTGTCGTTGTCGTCGTCGTCGTCTGTAGACACTTTTGTTTTTGGTCAATAACTTTTGTTCCAGTAAATCAATCCTTATGAAATTTTAACATAATGTTCTTTGGTACAAAAGGAAGGCTTGCAGTAGTTTTGGTCATTGTGACCCCACCCGTTTTTAAAAAAGGGGCCAAAAAAGGGTTAAATTGGGTGTTTTCACATATTTGTCTGTAGAATCTTTATTATTAATTGGATTTTGATGGGGTTTCTTTCAGTGTGCTCCTGAGGAAATTTCCAATCTGTAGAATGCCAATGGATTTCACGTAGCATGTACCGTTCCCGAGATAAATGGGGCCCAAAAGGGGCGAATCAAACAAATATTTTTTAAATTTTTTATCCGATTTTGATGCAGTTTTTTTCAATGGATTGCTTATGAAAAATAAACACAGCACTCTGCTATTAGATTTTTGGTAACTCGATTGCTTACCTAGCTATTAGGGGCCAAACGGGGCCAAATTGCTAATTTGCAGATTTCCTAAAATTTTTATTTTTCATCGGATTTTGATGGGATTTTTTTCTTTAGATTCCTCTTGATATAAGCTTTCAGTAGTATGCCAAAGGATTTATCGTAGCTCTTACCATTTTCGACCTATAAGGGGTCGAAGGGGCCAAAACTGGAAACTTGCAGATTCCATGAAATTTTTAGTTTTCGACGGATTTCGATGGGATTTTTTTCTTAGGATTCCACTTGATATAAGCTTTCAGTAATATGGCAATGGATATGGTGTAGCTCTTACCGTTTTCGAGCTATAAGGGGTCAAAGAGGAACCATAAAGAGTCATAAGGGCTAATTTTTATTTTCCCTAGTTTGTGTCCAGCTAATTACTGGGTTATTCCCCTTATTATGTCCATGCAATTATTGTGTCAAGCTCTTTAGTATGTCCACACTCACTTTCAATTACACTTGTTCAAATTTCAGTGGTCGACATGCTGCGGTCGTATTATGCTGCGCTCGGCGTAGCCCTTTATTCACTCATGCATATATTTTCACAGAGTTACCCATGATGCATTGTGATGCCTATGTACTTCAATAGCCAATGCATTCAGGCATAAATGGAATGATGGAAGTGAAATGAAATATAAGGACTGGATTATTCTGGTTATGGTGGTCAAAGACTTTGATTTACTTTGGTCATGTGACAATCATGTGGTTCCTTAAAAACCAAATATCTCCAAGACAAATTTAAACAAGTCTTAAAATGTCAACCTCACAGAAAATTTCCCCTGAGTCACAAATTGTCTTTGATTAGTACAAACTAATTTATTCTGCTCGAGTGTATTGATTGAAAAATTAAATGGCATTTTAATTGTGTTTTGTCATGCCTTTATGTGCCATTGTGGTTTTACTGTTGAACATTTTCTCGAGAGAATCCTACTGTTTAAGGATCATTGACGTACTTCATTTGATAATTACATTTTTTCGTAATTGTTCTACAAATACTATCCTAAAGGATGTCAAAGTATAAAGGTAAATTAACTATTTATTGTCTTTTTACCGATTTTGTGTGTTCAGAAACTTCAGGGTTGTGTACTTGCGCTTGTGTATTGTTTCATTCATTTGTGCGGAAAATGATCCTGTATTAAAAAAGGAATTTATGTTGCATCAATGTTCCTAATGGGAGCTGTCAAACTAGGGTTTTTCAGATTTATTCTTGGTTTTTATGACTCGTGTTTCTTTCTGGATCAAGTCACAAATGGATTGCAAACTTCGTTAAGGGACTTGTCGATCCCAAATCATTTACATTTATCTTTATGCTTTATTTACGTAGTCTGATTGGTTTTAGATCAAGGATCTTGTGTACTATACCGAATAAAAGATTTTTTTGTCATAGTCATTAAAGATCTGCTCAGAGTGTCGATAAAGGTTCACCTGGTCTGAATTTAGGAAAATGAAATTTTGGTAAAATTTATTCAGTCTGTATTTTAACTAGATATTTCTCAATGATCGTTTACCAGTCAAGGGACAAGTCTTTGTTCAGTGGTCTGCTGGATTTGTTTTAATGAGATTAAAGTCATACATATCTTGTTAGACAGGTTTTTCTATACCAAAGTGGTCACTGAAGACAGTCATTTGAAACATTATTTGGAGTTTAAAACTGCAGCGACTTTCAAGACAGTATTTGATGATATGCAGATATGCATAGGGGTCTGGATGGCTGAGCGGTACTGAAGGTTAGGGGTCTAGCTAGCTGGGTTGCCGAGCAGTACTGAAGGCTAGGGGCCTGGGTGGCCAAGCAGTACTGAAGGTAAGGGGCCTGGGAAGCTGAGTGATACTGAAGGTTAGGGGCCTGGGTGGCCGAGCGATACTGAAGGTTAGGGGCCTGGGTGGTCAAACGATACTGAAGGTAATTAGATTCATCTGTACAATCACTGTAGTCTTTTACCTCCTCATTTTTGGTTTTTGCCATACTTTGAACACCACAAAAAAGGGTGTAGTTGTCATGTGACTGTACATGTTGAAAGGCATGTCAGTTACCTGCCCAACGTCGGTGGTATTCTGGCTTCCTCCACCATTCAAACTGCAGACCTCCACAGTATAGCTGAAATACTGATGAAAGTGGCCTTAAACACCATACAAACAAAAACAGATATGCATAAAGGAATGAAATTTTAGTCAAACAGAAGGGAAGATAATTTGACTTTGTTGTTTCATTGATTCTTTCTGCAAAGATTACCTCAAGTGCAACTTTTTTTTTTTACCACTTCAAAGATTTTGATGAAAATCAACACAAAGGAAAGACACAAAATGGAGATGTGCAAGAAGAATTCAAAGACATAAAGCAGAAGGGGAGATAATTTGACTTTTCATTTATTTTTACTAAATTGTATATCCGGCCTCTCTGGCTAAAAATTTACAACAGTAACCTCTCGTCTTTTTATCGACATCTAATGATAGTGTCCTGCTTTTTATGCCCCCGCGACGAAAAGTCGGGGGGCATATTGTTTCACCCTTGTCTGTCTGTCTGTTCGTCCGTTTGTTTGTCCATCCGTCCGTCCATCCGTATGAGTGAAAAACGCAACTATTCATGTTTTTTTTTAGAAAGTTTGCAAAACAAATTCCAACTACTTCAAAGGAATCTAACTTACAATAAGTAGATGTTCATACACATATCTTTTGGAATATTCAAAATGGCCACGGTTGCCATGGAAACTAAAAAAAGTCCGGAAAATTCAAAGTGCCTCAAATTTGATGAAACTTTACAAGATAGAAATGATTTTGGGTCTCAAAATTTTCAAAATGGCTAGCTGCCATTGCCATGGAAACTGGAAAAAGGCGGGAAAATTCAAAGTGCCTCAAAATGGATGAAACTTTACAGGAAGATTGCCTAGCACCCACAGAGTTGATTTTCGGACTCAGAACTTCCCTTTTATATATTTGGAAAAAGGGGAGGCACATTATTGTGTGCATACTTGTACTCTCTCAACACCTGTATTGTGTCAACACACACTTAAATTTGCACTTGTCATATTGATTCAGGGTTCAGTGAGCGGGGGCATAATTCGTTGCCATTCGGCTACAGCTCTAGTTTTTATTATAATTCACATATTTGCTAAATTTGAGGTTTCATCAATTCTTTATCAAATTCAAAAAAAAAAAAAAAAAAAAAAAAAAAAAAAATAGCATATGTTAGTAAAATGTAATAATTTCATCTGATCTTCAGCATATCCCACAGATTATTTTCAACAGATCAGTTATTTCATCACAATTTCAAATTTCTTGGGTTGCTCTCTTGTTTTTAGATAGATTAATATATGCAATTAAGTAGAAAACCCTTGATATATGCTGCTGTTTTCTTTGAAGATTTAATTAATTCACCTGAGAAAAAAAATGTAGAAAAAATACGAAAGAAAATACAAAGTCAAAGTCCTTTTTAATGGGTATTACTTCCTCGGCTACGAGATGCTGAGGGGCTTTCATTTTCTTATTAAATTTTCTGTACGATCAAAAATTGTACTTAAATCTAGTAATCAATTGTTATGCAGAATTTTCGCTAATCCCCTCAGTTTCACAATGTGAATAGAATTTTAATCATCGTGTTCTGTGGAGAAAATTTCTAAGAAAATTGATTATCTCAGAATCTGGATTACTTAGATGTTTGAAATGAAGAGGCTTTATCAAGTACAGCATTGTGAATTTATCATTTAGTTTAGTCTGTCCATGGTAGGCGTAAAACACCATCAAATGGATTAAACCTGATCGCACTGAAGACTTAATGAAAATGAATTTAGTTTTATTAGCTTCTTTCAAGTCGGGGAAGAGAGCTAAGCTAATTACAATTTATGGACCAGAAAACAATGCATATAGGGTAATCATGTAAAATCTTGTGTTTGGTTGTGATGCAGAACTGGTCATTAAAAAAGATCTAGATCTTTTTGAAAAAAAAAAAAATTACGTATTATAAGTTCTATATACTATTGGCCAAGAGTGAATCAATGAGATCATTATCATAGTATAAATAATGTATGTGACTTTTAAAAAAGTTATTATTACTGTAATAAACAGTTTTGATTTTATTATTTTATTATTGAGTCGAATATATTGTTTCTACCAATTGACCTTGACCTCACCAATTCACACTTAGCTGATAATTGGTACATAATGCATGAAAGGATATGGAGTAAAAGCTTATAAAACAGTCACTATAAATAGCAAAGGAATGACGTTTATTGTTGTTCTTTATCTTGAAGATGTATGTTTAGATCGTGACCGGGATCAACATATTAACCTGAAAAATACAAGAATTATAAACACAAAAATGCATGTAAATCTGATAATTTGGTGATAACAACTCTATACCACAATTTGATATAAAAATACAAATAATTAGGATAATTTGGTGATAATTTAAATTTCCTGATAAATAACTTATCACTGTCAACAGTTACAATTACCCGTATTGCATTGTAGTTAGTTCGATCCCCTAACATAAAATTCAGTATTATATTCAGAGCATAATTCAACCAAAGATATTGTAACAAATTCCATGACAATTTTTCTTCTGTGAATGGCTATTTCTGAGGTAGATGACCAAATTATCACAAGTTCACATAGTGAACACCAGAAACAGTCTAGTATTACAATGGAAAGTATGATTAAGGGAAACAGTTAATTGGGACTAAAAGGTTTCAAGACTTTAAAAAACAATATTTCCCCAAAAAATGCTTCAATCAAAATTATATGATTGGTATATGATCATGCACCAGATATACAAGAAATATTTCTTCACTAGTTAGGCTCTCATTTTGCTGTACTCCACTCCACTCCACCTCATCTGTGATCTCCTGCTCATGTTAGAATCTGTTAATATTCCTACAGTTACAGACATTATTTTATGTTGAACTCAGACTGGTGGTTAAATTATTTGTTTTGATTTTACGTGGTAAATGCCTTTGAACATGCATCAATATATTCATTTTGATTAAGAACTACATCACCTCTTTTGGAAAGAATAAAACTGCCACTGTATCTTCTTATTTCAAATGAATGAATTCCCCTCATTGTAGTGATTTGCCATAAGTTTGTTCTAATAACATATTAATGGATCCTCTTCCAAATTCAAACTAAAGCCATAATAAAAAAAATTGTTAGATTCTCATTCATTTTTTTCTTGAAATTTGGGGCGGGCGGGAGAATTTTATATTATATCTTTTATGAAATTTTGGCGATAAGAATCTAGAAAGTATAGAAATCTTTATTCACCAAAAATGGGCCCACAAGGGGCATGAGCATGAAAACATATAGACACAACACAGTTTAAATTACATTAATATGACATTTAACTAGCACATAACGATATATATATAAATATATATATCTATGATATTTATTATTATGGCCTAATTGTAGTGATTTGGTATAAGTTTGTGTAGAGCTTAGTTCTCATATTGTAACATATAATTTTTTTTTGTTGATCAAAGATATTGCAGAAAATTATTGAAATAGTATTTGTCTTTTAAATATTAAAGATCAGTTCATAAGATTATATGAATCAAAGCGGGATAATTTTATATTCTGTGCTTCAAAATGTAAGACGTCTCATCAGAAATAAAATCTCTACGTATGTACAATATACGTAAAAATTGCTGATGTTGGCTGATGACTCATCGCCAACTTGGCCCTATAATTACGACACAATAATTCAATCAATTCCTTGACATGGTAAAAAAGGAAAGAAAACGGCTTATATAACCAGAGTCTGTGATTTCATTATAAGCCTTGTTATGGCGGATCAGCATATTTGTTCACATGTCAATTTATTCCTGTGTAAAACAGCTTGTCCCCATATGCAATGAATTCTCAAGTTATACGGAGACAAATAATTTGAATGATTATCAATATATTCATCTTATTTTTTTGCTCGAATAGACTCGAACACCTTTTGAAAAATTAGTATTTACAGTCAATTTTCCTGGAATATGGATTCCATGCATGTTGCTATCGAATCAATTTTGCTTATATAACTTATTGATTCGATTTTACTGATCGGCAAGATTTAAAATAATGTGTTGCCGTGATTCTGTTTCGATTAAAAGTTCTTTGACTTAGCCTGAGAGAAGCCAGGATATTACAGATGAGAATTTTCTAGATTTTCAATAACAAAATCAGCATGATTTTTCATGTCAATTTCTTTCTTAGCCCAACAGCAGTAATTTTCACTCAGTATGGGAAGAAATTTTCCAATATTTGTTCATTTGCGTATTTAATGAAGGGGAATGAATGTAATTTTCCGCTTGTTATTAAGAGAAAATATCAGGTTTAACTTGTTATTTTTCTCCGGCATTTCTACAAATCTAGTCTTGCAGGCTTATAATGACGGCATAGAACCGTCAAATAAATATATACCTTCGGCAGTGAACATGAGAGATAATAGTTGTTCTAATAAGGGCCCTCTGCACAATGTCATCTTGCAAAAATTATACATCTACCTTTGCACTCGAGTTGTCTTTTATGAAATTATCACTTTAGGTACAGCACAAATTTAAGTGTCATTTAACAAGTTGCGGACAAAAATATGCTTAAATCTGCATGTAGAGATTCATTTCCATTTTGAAATTATCTAGGCCATTACAAAAAAAAGTTCTGAAATTATGATCAAAATTTTTGAAAATCTAAGGCTGGCAGGCAAATTTATTTTTTATTAAGCCTACCAACCTATTCCTTGGTATGCCATTAGGCACATGGGGCAAGGACTAGAAGGATTTCCATTCCTCTCTCTCCCTCTATGTCCCAGGCTTTCTTCTCTAGTTCTTTCCAGCTGCTACTGAATTATTCAATGTATGTGAAAAAGATAGTAAGAAATTGGGTAAATGTCAAGGAGACAACATTCCATCTGCAGGTTAAAACAACCCAAAACATAGCATTTAGGGGTCGTTATGTACGATCTTCAACACAGTGAGGAACTTCACACAACATAACAAGCCCTAAATAGCCCCCAAAAAGTAAAATAGTGAATAAATCACTGGAAACAAACCCAAATATGCAGTTTTGGGGCGTTTTCTCTTCCCTAATCTGCTGTCCATTTAAGGGATAGTCTTTATATATTTTAGTAAAATGCTGTAAATTTTGAAGAAAATGACCAAAAATGAGCAAATAATCAAAATTGAAAGTTTTTAGGATCTGAGAATAAATTGGGGATAGAGGGGATGAGAATCTAGGATATTTCTATCATGGACTAAATTTGAGAGTCATTTGGCAATAAACCATCGTCGGAAACCCACGATCGGCTGCACTCATGCTTCGCTTCCACTTACCAAAGCGAAGCGAGAGTGCAGCCGATCTTGGGTTTCTGACGATGGCAATAAACTGCAGTACAGTGAAATCTGAATCCTTTGGGACTGAAGATTTTGTTATTTTTGATTGGGTAGTGGTTAGGTTAACAAGTACATGTGTGTTCAGTCAAAGAATAGATTTAAAAAATCGTTAGATTTGTATTTTAGTGAAAATTTCCCAAGATCCCATCATACACAAGAGGTATGCCACAGAGAGTAATGAATCATTCTGAATGCTTCTATAAATCGTTCCTGATTTGACAAGATGTTTTAGCAGAGTTCTGATCAATGGTCGTCTCCTTTCCTACGATCGTAACTTAGTTATATCTACGTGTATAACCCATAGTATGTGATTGTATGAGCTATTAGATTTGATTTTAGTCTGCGGAAGTAAAATAAATCATATTATTTGAACGAAAAACCCAATTGCATATGCAGTTATTTTTGCTTTGTTTACCAGAATGTAAAAACAGGGCAATTTTCATGAAATAAATTGTCTTTGATTTGCACAGAAAATTATTGGACTAGAAATTAAGTTACAGTGCATTTTGTCAACCCTAATTAGCCATTGAAACTCATGTTGATTTTATTTTGTGCTGAATAAGGAATAAATTTGCATTTAAACCGAAAAGATTTTTTCTTGAAGCTGAATTATCTTTTTAAAATTGTAGAAAGTCGGGGATTGAATATAAAGTTATCATCCCAGTGGTAAATCTGAACTTGGTCAATTTGTAAAGTGAATATGTTGATTTAATAACAAACCCTGTCCAGCTAATGAATTACGTCAATTTGATGGTGAACCCTGCCAGGGTCAACGGAACCTACTGTGGAAGATAATTTCCTACCTTCACCGTGTTAGCTCAGTATCGGTAACTTATTTTCAATTTAAAGTTAATTTTTAGATTCCTGAACTTAAAACTTGGGCATAGTTATGTGTCACCAGTAGTGAATTACCTAATAATGCGGACAATGTAATGTCAGTGGCACTTCAGTAAGAATTATATTTGAATTTTTAATAGGAGGAAAACTTTATTGGGTTCACAAAAGAATTGTGAAATAGAGACAGTTATTTCCCTTGTAAACATGTTTTTTTTTAAGCATTAAATTTTGATGGTTTTTGTTGCAGGAACATGATGAACTAAGTGTGAAAGATGACAGATACTTCGTCCTCACCTTCGTGTTGTGTGGATGTATTGCTGGCATTTTATTGGCTGTTGTCGTCATATACCTAATTAGACGCCACTCTCGGTCCAAAGAGAAACTCGCCCAGTTGTCTACAGTAGCTGAAGGATCCGAAGCTTCAAAAGACTACCAGGTAAACATTTTTAAGGAGGTTTGCTCCTCATGTTTTGGGATTTTGGTCAGATTTTCGGAATCCTCGGGTTTTATCCACCTAAAAGCATTATAATTTTTTGCCCGTTGACCCCCTTATTTTTTCCCATAATTTCATTTTACACATCTTTGTGAGCATTTTGTAAAAAATTCATTGAATTCTATTTATTCTGTCACATTCATTCATGGTCAGACATTGTTAATGTCAATCCTATGAAAAATCAGAGGAGTTCGGTTTCCCGCCAAATTTTCAATCACTTAAATCTCAAAAACTAGATCATCAACCTATCATTTTTTTTCACTTAAATTGTTTCTTTTTTAATTTTCTTACAAAAAATCATGTTTATTTGAAATCCTATTTATTTTCAAATTGAGTAGCGAACCCCCTTAAGGTTGGATCGATGCTGTTCTACAGTGTATCGGATTGCACATTCTATTCCGTAACTTTGAAATAGAGGATTCAAAGAATTACAAGTACGAAGTGGTATTTTACCCTACAAGTTAAATGCATGGTTAATGCCACAAATGCATTATGAATAATAAAATACCAAAGTTTCTGTGAATTTTGTTTCTGCATATGCACGTTTTGACAACTTACGGCTCTTCAGTGCAGATTAAATAAAAAACATTTGATAATCTATTAACCGAAATAGGCACAGCTATGCAAGAGGGAGATACTCCTTAATTTTAAACAAAATTTAAATAAGGAATTCATTATAAAAGAAAAGATAACAAGAAACGCCTACAGTTGTCGAAAACACAATCACATGCCACAATCCACATGAAAAATCAAAGCTCCGATGGAGCTGAGTCTCGAAGCCCAGAAAATCTACACGTGGCAAAAACTTCGTAGTCATTCAAAGAACTGCTGCATACGTCTGCATGTATTAAGTTATTCCGTAATATGTGAAAATAATCGGATTGTGTGATTTTCGCATGTCGATTTCATTGCTATAAATATATGCAATACACTGTCAAAGGTAAACAAATGTTATTTTCATCTTTGACAAATTACTGCACGACAGGTTTGTTGATCCGAGACCAAATATAAAAAAATGAGTAATTTGATAAACATGCATATTGTTTTCAATTTAATATAACAACACCGTATTCAAGTCAAGAAAATGAAGAAATAAAACTTAAAAACACAATGAATACGATTTTGAAAGAAACTTGGCACTATATTTTATCGGATGCACGAAGATCATCTTTTAGAGCTGTTAATAGGCTTGAAGCCTCACATGATTTTTCCTTGTCATATGAACATCTCTCCAGCCATTTCATGGCTTCGAGATAAAATCATGTCTGGTCTGACATGGGAAATTCCTGTAAACTGGACAAAGCAGTCTCATTAAATACATTGTTATTATTAACAAATGGGGGTAATAACAAATTACCTAACAGAGTGGTCAAGAGCTGTAGTCCATGAGACAAAAAGGCAAATCAGGTGGAAACAATTATGACAGAAAAAAGGTGATTTACCAAAAAAGAGGGGAGACGTATGTAGGTAACCTACTAGTTTTATTTTCTTGAGTACTTATTAAAATGCCATGTTAAATTGTCATTTTTTGAACAAGGAAATATTTTGCTATATTAAGGATGGAATAATTAAATAAAGCCTCTGTAATTCTGGCAATTCATGAGGGTCAGCCTTTAGAGAGTCACTATAACTGGTTGGAACATTTTAGTGCAAATGAAAAATTCAATTGTTTTGCAACTCTACTGAATTCAAAATGAAAAATAAATTGTGTAACATGTGTGCAAAAGATAATATGTGTAAAATCTAAAATGTCACAAAAAAAATGTATTTATTCAAACAGACAAGTGTGTGAGGCATTATAGAAATTAGACAGTATTGGTAATTTTCTGTGACCCTGTTATAAAATTTGGGGTCTTCTTTTTCAATATTCAGTACTAAGGCTTGTTTAGGATATATTGGGACACGGGATATTTGCCACTTTTGTTAATGGGATATGGGATATTTGAGACAAAAAGTACTGGGATATGGGATATTTTGACTATGGAAAACGGGATATTTTAATAATTAATGGGATATCTTCAATTTTCAAAGGGATAATTTCGTCCAGACTCACTGGGATATGGGATATTGGGACCCCCCCTAAAAAAACCTCAATACTCTTTATATTTGCAGTCGCGGATCCAGACTTTCTGCTTAGTGGGGCACAACCCATAATTTTCCGTAAGAGGGGGTTGGAACCCAATATTTTCAAAAACCCCTGGGAATTTTAAATATATAATCCAACCTAAGGGGGGCCTGCCACCACCTCCTGGATCCTCCACTTATTTGAACACTGTATGAGGAGATATTGACATGGTTACAATCATGAGTTACATTTTGTGTTTGTGAACCATCATTAGGCTGTCCTATATTAATTCTATGTTTAACCTCAACATAAGACCTTGAATTACAAGGGAGGGAGGGAGAAATAAAACAAACAAAAATTTCAAACAAAACAATTGCAATTATCTTTTTCAAATTTTAATTCATAAATATATGCTTTTGACATTGCTTTTGTATAATTCCTGAAAACCTTTATTAGATCAGTTCACCTACTGTGGCTGAGGGCATTTATTTTAGATGTCACAAAACTCAGGCTAGCTTAAATTATAGATTGAGAATTTTAAATAGTTCTGAAATTAAAATTCCCCCATAAATTCTGGGGTTCTCACTTTATACTTTTAAAGAAAATTATAGAAAGTTATCAAAATTGGTAAGGCACTAAACTGTGAAAACCAGTGCAAGTTCTTCATCAGGTTCAAAGGTTAGAATGGTCACAATGGTATTGAGTGAGTTATGTATCTTTAAAATTTGCCGCTGCCCCTCTTAATTTCCAAAATAAGAGACGTAGGGAAAAAATTTAAGGGAGTATCATGTAAAGAACTATTATGTTTTCCAAAGATATAAAACATGTTTGTACCATCAACCTCTGCTGTCTTATGAGCGATGTGTTAATCATTTATTTATACAGATTGTGATTAAAGAGACGGTAGCATGCAGTTGTTTTCCGTAACATGACTTCTTTCTATTTCCCATTAAAATTCAATACGATTGCATTCGAGTCTGATGCATTTTTTTCCCGTGCTTGTCGTAGATTGATGTTAACATATGCAGTTAGAGATTTCTATAGATTTATTTGCCGTACACGTGTAGAATTATTACATCATCACCTTTTTATGTATTGACAAAGGAATGTGTCCATCATCTTTTTGTCCCGCGAGACAAAGTAACTGTCAGTTAATGTGAATTGGCTGTCACTAGCAGAATCAGGAGGAAAATAATTGCTATAGCCATTCAGTAACGCGTTTTAGATTTCTAATTGATTTGCTCAGTCAGCAAGAAGTGTCAACACCCAGATCGAATGTAAAAGAATGCAAAATTATTGACCTTAATCAAAGAACTTTGTGGATATCTTCGTAAAATCTTGGTGACGAAGACGGAAAAATACTATTTCGGGTAGGAAAATACTGATTTCCGATAAATGATCTCTCAATCTAATTAAAATTAGGTTGATGATCTCTCTATATATTTTATTTCTATATTCATTTAGGCATATTTTATTTGTAAAAATATTATGTAACTTTGCTAAAAATTATGTAAAGTCTAATTTATGGATTGAAATTGATTGATGTTGCTTTCATTGTATGAAATGTAAAAAGTAATGTTATATTTCTTTGTTTAAAGCTTAAATAATTAAGGGGCTTTTTTCATCAATGAGAGTTCTAAAAGTAAATTGAACATTACAAATAATTCTGTCATAAAAAATTCATGCATTTTCTCATTTTGTACATGCTTTTTAAATTACACATTTTTTTTTATTTTGAAGCTATCAGTAATCATAGGAACGAGCAGACATAACGGCTTTTGTTTCCGTAGCATATCGATTGACTTTTAGCATATTTAGTTAACAATTTGTCATTGAATTATCCATTTTGTCTATTGAAGTAGAAAATTTTGTATTTTCTTGCATATGATAGGAAAACATGTAATAATTTTTGAGGTTTTTGTTACACTCTACGCGTTTTCTATGAAAAAGTATAATACAGAATATTGTCCCATATAATTAATTAATATAAGAAAGATAACAGGAAACACCTACAATGGCCGTGCACCACAATCACATGCCACAATCCACCAGGGAACCGCACGAGAAAAACAATAAAATGACAAAATACAAACATGGACAACGATAGGAACTCGGGATAGCCGGACTTGGTACCGGCACTAGCAAGAGCTAGCGGTAGGGTTAAACCGGTTTATGGGTACCCAAACCTCCCCTTTCTCTATCCCGTTTCCCTATAGTATAATAAAACATACAAATAAAACCCAATACAGGTAGACTACTAACTCCAAGACCACAATCTTGAGAAGGAAAGAAAAAGACAAAACGTAATTTAGAAAGATGGGTCGAGGAGTGCTCTTGGCTAAGTCCTAAAGTGACAATTTGGTTTCTGGATTCATTTTCTTTATTTGGAAATGGGCCTTTTCTATATAAACAAAAGAATTATACAGGAAATGTTCCAAATGTGATAGTTTGGTTGTGATTTCCTGCTTTTGGATGTAATCTACAAATAGGCTTTTGTGTCCGACAAATATAATAATAGAAGTGCATCGGGGATGTTTCAAATGATTTTGTTCCAAGATGAAATACTTTTATTCTGTGATTTCTTGGGAAATCAAGCTGTCCAGATACTGGAGGTGTCTTTCCACGAGAGAAGCTTATAGAAGGAGGGGGGGGGGCTGGTATATTAGAAATTCTACATTAAATGTTTGAAATGATTTAGTCAATAAAGGGAAAACAAGATCACTAACAGCAAAGCTGTGGTATGATGAGTTGTTCTGTGTCTCCCCTTTTCATGTCCTTCTACTTCATATTGGATGAGAATTCTGCTTTTGGAAGCGACAGGTGTGGCTCATGGTAATATTTTCACATCTGGTCTAATCATCTGTAATATGTATTTTTATGAGTTATACCCCATCTTTGTAGGGTACTCTATAAATTGATATCTTTTGAATGGTAATTTTCCCTGGTGTAATCGTGCTCTAGGTAGAGCTGTTGATTTATTAGTACGAGATTTAAAAAGTATACATAATGCTCATATTCATTTATTTAAAACTGCAAAATGAAATATGTCTTAAGCTTAAAAAATGAGCTTTACAGTATTTTTGAGTTCAAATCATAAAATCAAGCTTTCCTTGGTAACAAAGTAGATGGGTATACAGAATTATTTTTTGAAATTTGGGAATAAGGAACTTCTCTATTTTTACGAAGGGAGGTAATCATGCATGATCAAGCTGAGATTGTTGATGTAACTGACATAAATCTATCTGTATGTCTTATTCTTTATGAGATAAATGTGTCAGTTTTTAAGGGAAAAATTTTTTTTTAAAGTCTTCATTAAAAAAAAGGGAAAAAATCTATATGAAAAACCAATTTTTAAAGTGTTGTATGAATAAAAATATGTGTACATCCAAAAATATTCCCCTTAAATAACTTTAGAACTTAAATAACTTTTTTCTAAATCCCTGGACTGCACACACTTTAGCAGTCCCCAGACTTCTTGCTATAATGTCAGAAATTCTACTTAAAATATTTTGCAACAATGTTTTTTTCTGTATTGATAGGCGCAGATCAAGGCAATTTGAAAAGATCGGGTTCCAATTAGGAGTGAAAGGAAATTTCACCTGCGAAAATTTTTGGATTATTTCTTAGTAAATCATCAGGAAATTCATTTAACAAATACATGTTTATCCAAAAAAAGGGGGGATGTATCAACTCCCAGACCCCCCCTTTTTGGATCCGGTAATAATAAAGAGGTCAGGGTTCATACGGAATCCTCTTGTCGGTCCATCCGTCTCCATGCACCATTCCACCCATTTCCCAGATGATTACTATAATTTACTTTAAAGAAAAGTTAAAATATTTTGTGACAATGTTATATATGTCCAAAAAATACAGGTTACATTTGATTTGCACCTTATTTGGCCTAAAATTGTGTTCCACAGTTATAAGTGGCCTTGAAATAGGTAAAATCTTTTCTCTTTGTGATATTTTAGAGAAATGTTGCTATATCCATGGAACAGATCAAGTTAATTTTCATTGTAATTTTTTTTTACTTTTCTGGTATCACCGTCACATACAGCCCTTAAATTATACACAAAATATNGGGGGGGGGGGGTCATTATGTTGTCTTTTACCTTTTATGGTAAAATTCCTTCATCAGAGGTAATTTTTCTCTCACTCTTCCTTTTAATTAATTTGCTCAAAGTTCTTTTTTCAAATAACTAGAAAATCAAAATGATTAATTGTAAAAAAATGAGTAGATTTATATATCGGTTAGTTGTGTATTATTGAGAAAATGTTTAAGTTTAACTGGCCAACAAATTTAGTTAAGTACCAGTATTTGCAATTTTTACTAGCCTGGGACTTAGCTCAGTTAATTTTCAGGACAATTGGGGTTTAAGGCGGAATGGTAAGTTTGGCAAGCAATAGAACCTATCTAACCCACCATTTTTTTTTAAATATCTATCCCAAGTCAGGAACATTGCAGTTTACATTTTTTCCAGTGGTTTAATTTCCACCTGATTTGTCTTTTTGTTTCATCGGCTTGGGCTCTTAAACTCTGTTCGGTAATTTTGTTATTACCCCAATTTACTAACAGCAGAGACTGACAAACATGGAATTTCATTGGTGGTGTTGTAACATGTACTGCATAAGAGGTATAAGAGGGTATATCCCCCTTTTTGACTCGGGACTTGGGCCTTATTTTTAGCATACTTTGGACTTGTCCACTTGAGTCCATGGACTCCACAGGCTGAAAAGTCATAGCATTTTGGAATTGTACTTCAGATTTCCAAAAAAAAAATAAAATAAAAAAAAATAAAAAATGACGAATGGATTCTGGACTTGATCTCATTTTGGTTGTACTCTGCAGTTGAGGGGGTAGGGGGTTATACCCTCATATAAGGCCATTTTTGCATGGATTGATTAGATGGGGTTGTAGGCAGGTAAAAATGTATGACCATAAAACTTGAGATGATACTGCTTTTGACTCATTATCCCACAGTTTCTTTTATTGAATATTTTCTTTCTTTTGTAGGATCTATGTCGACAGCGTATGCAAAGCAAATCCTCAGAGAAGCCTGAGCCATTACATGCAGCATCAAGAATCGGGAGTGTGTCAGAGTCACAAGTTCGCAGCCCTTCCAGTCGCAGCAGCACTTCATCTTGGTAGGTTTTTGATTTTGATTGAACACCCATAGTATAAACCTTTTGTCTGAATCAGGGATATGCTTTAAATGAAGTTAAATTGATTTTATGTGTGAAAAATAATAATAGTTATTATCGTGACAAAAAGATTTGAAATCTAGGATTAATCAAAGATCTGCAATAAGGCAAGTTCTTAAAATCTTAAGTTATTGTGATCTCAAGAACCAGAGGTATATATACACATTTACATTCAAGAAATATTGAAATTATCAAATTAAAAAATGTCAAAGTGCATGGCCATTAAAAAAGCAAATGAAATGCAAAAAATTGAAATGACAAAACAGAGATTTTTCAGCACTGTCCAAATTTGACCCAGATCCCATGAGAATTTTGAAATCATGCAAAATTTTGAAATCTACCCCTAAATTGTGTTTCCCAAATGGTGTTGTAATATCTTACAATTTTCTTGAAGAGCTTTAAAATGCAAAATCCTGCATGTTTTACCACAACTTCAAAAATCAATGAAAACAGAGAAGAAAACAGAAATGATTTTGATGTAAAGACATTTTTATCTGGATGAATTTGACAAAAGTTTTGTTGGATGATTTAAAGAGATGACTTGTCACAAGTTTTATTTCCCTGTCAATAACAAGCTTCCCCTTCCTGTTGTGGAATCAATAGAAGCTATTAAGAGGTCTAGTCGGGGCTGGAATACGGTGATAAATGGACGACATGTATTTTACTGTGTAGTAATGATCTGCCGGTAAATAATCTCTTGTAGGAGTATGACTCATGGACTGACTTTTCTCTTAAAATGTTGTGATCAGCTTAAATTGATTGAATGAAAATTTTTGATTTTTGTAATTATGGGAAACTTCTTAATTTTTCAAATTTGATGAAAAGTATTACAATTTTCACTGATAACACTTACTCCCAAAATGAATAACGGTAAACGATATACCATATATATAGCGGGAAATTTTTACAGGGTTTTAATTTTTGCGTATTTTTGCGAATGGACTTAAATCGCGAAAAATAAAGTCCGCTAATATTTTATGTATTCTTAGAATATAAATAGAATCTTTGATAATCTGTGAAAATTTCAAACGCTTATATTTTTGGCATACATTTTCCACTCAAATCCCCAAAATTTTTGACCCACTAAAAAAACATGCTATACGGTACTTTTTGTTTGCCCGCGACGAAAGGCGCAGAAAGCGAGACATATGCGCACGAAGTATGACGGCAACGGCGTAAACTTTAATGTTAAGTTTTTGTGATTAGGTCAGTTTCTCAGTAACTACAAGTGGTAGGTCAGTGATATTTGGTATATGGGTTGGTCTTGGGTAGTACATGACAGTCTGTCATATGGTTTTTGTCCATGACCTCATTTTCACGGTCTAGTGAGCATGTTAAGGGGTTAGGAGGAGCTCAATTTACACTTTTTTATTAGTAGAATCATTACAATAGGTATTATCAAAATTTCAAAATTGTAAAAAAAATTTCACACAGCAATTAAATATTACTTTTGTCATGAAAACAAATACCCAACATCCAGTTATTTATAATGAGTGCATTTTACTCTACATATTTGCAATGCTGTTCAAAGATAATGAAAATATGTAAAAGTCAGATTTCTTCCAAGGGAGGTAATTCATAGCACAGATTCAGCAATTTATGGATTTTTACCCACTTTATTCTAAAGTAAGAAAAAAATGGGACAGTAGAATTTTCTAAAATTTTGATATATCTTACAAATACTAGTTTTCTTTCTATTCTCAGTTTTTGGTGAAAATTAAACGACAGAATTTTTTTTACAAAAAGTGTTTAATAGTGATCAAAATAGAGTTTTTAAATTTCAGCCTATATTATTCAGAACACCCATGTATTTCAGTTCAAACTAGTTAAATTTACTATCATTATTCATGCTTACTTTCACACATGTCTAAACTACAGAATTTTGCATTTGAAATAATTGTAAATCAAATACAAGTTAAATTAGAGCCAATTTTATATACCACAATCAAGTTCTGAACGGACCAAATAATATTAGGAAACAGGGTATCTTTGATGACCACTAGACATAAAATGGGACGGTAAAAATTGTTGAAAATTGCTGAAAGTCTACATGAACATGTGTAGTTTTAATACTGAAAATATTACGAAAATTAAACGAGTGGAAAATTTTAGGCTTTCCCTTAAGTTTTATGATTAGGTCAGTTTCACAATAACTATAAGTGGTAGGACAATGATATTTGGTATAAGGGTTGGTTTCGGGTAGTCCATGGCTGTTTGTCATATGGCTTTTGTCTGTGACCTCAATTTCACGGTCTAGTGAGCATGTTAAGTTTTTCTGATTAGGTCAGTTTCTCAGTAACCACAAGTGGTAGGTCAATGATATTTGGTATATGGGTTGGTCTTGGGTAGTACATGACAGTCTGTCATATAATTTTTGTCCTTCACCTCAATTTCACAGTCTAGTGACCATGTTAAGTTTTTGTGATTAGGTCAGTTTCTCAGTAACTACAAGTGGTAGGTCAATGATATTTGGTATATGAGTTGGTCTTGGGTAGTACATGGCTGCCTATCATATGGCTTTTGTCCTTGACCTCAATTTCACGATCTAGTGAGCATGTTAAGTTTTTCTGATTAGGTTATTTTCTCAGTAACTATAAGTGGTAGGTGAATGATATTTGGTATATAGGTTGGTTTTAAGTAGTACATGGGAGTGTGCTGTATGGCTTTTGTCTGTGACCTCAATTTCACGGTCCAATGAACATGTTACGGTTTTTTTTTTGCTTAGTTTAGTTTCTCAGTAACTATAAGTGGTAGGTCAATGATATATGGTATGTAGGTTGGTCTTATGTAGTTCATGACAGTCTGTCATATGGCTTTTATCCTTGACCTCAATTTCAGGGTCTAGTTAGCATGTAAAGTTTTTGTGATTAGGTCATTTTCTCAGTAAATATAAATGGTAGGTCAATGATATTTGGTTTATATGTTGGTCTTGCATAGTACATGACAGTCTGCTATATGGCTTTTGTCTGTGNAGTTTCCTAGTATCTATTAATGTAAGTTCCATTATATTTGGCATGTGAGTTTGTCTTAGATGGAAGATGACAGCCTGGCTTTAGCCCTTGACCTCATTTTCATGGTCTAGTGAACATGTTTTGTTTTTCAGTATCTATCAGTGGTAGGTCATTTATATTTGGAATTTTGATTTTGGGTGATATGTGACAGTCTGCTATATTGCTTTTGTCAGTTAATCTAATTTCCACAGTCTAGTGAACATGTTAAGTTTTCTGATTTAGGCAGTTTGAGTTTTCACATCAATTTTGCGATCAAGCAGGGATGGGCGAGACATCAGTTTGGGTCCACACTTGTTAAAAAGTTTTGATGTAGTAGAGCAACCAAAATATAAAATTGGACAATGTATTTTAAGTCACTGAGATTTATGCAATTTAACACCATTGAAAGTGCAAGATTTAGAAATCTCAGACACCCAAGGGTAAGATTTTAATATTTCTCTGACACGGCTTGCTGGTGTCTGAGATTTCTATTAAATCTTGCATTTTCAATGGAATTTGATGGTTTATCTCACCTTTATATGTTAAATCAAGAATTCTCATGCAACATTTATGTAACAAACATAAAGCTGGTGTCATTAGTCAGTCTTAAGTGGATCAATCTTTATTTGATAATAAAAATAACAGTTTACAGGTTCAGTGAAGGCATTTTTGGCCCTTAAATTCATAATTTATAACTTCAGATATTCAAATAATTGTCTGTTATTGCTAAAATGAGTTCAGTTGGTTTATAATATAGCAAAAATGTTTATACTCTACATGCTGACATAACTTTGAACCAGTACAGATGAACACCTGCCCAAACTGTACACATGAACACCTGTCCAAACTGTACACATGAACACCTGTCCAAACTGTACAAATGAACACCTGTCCAAACTGTACAAATGAACACCTGTCCAAACTGTACAGATGAACACCTGTCCAAAGTGGGCAACAACTTCAGTCCCAAAGAGTTTGGTTTAGACAGGCTACACTGTTTGAATATCAAATTGAAGTGCTTTTCTCTTTTTCTTAAGGTTAGTGAGGACACCTGACCCCAAAAATAATTCCGAATTCAAAATGGCTATTTTTTAAATATATTACTGTTGAATATATACCCTTTCTTTGGTATAAATATCAGACCACCTTTCCAGGTGTTTTTCTGAGATAAATGGGGTCAAAGTTACCTCCCCCTGAATAATGGCCCGAATTCCCATTTACCCTCCTTTTGACCATATAAAAAAACAATTGTACATTGTTTTTGTAAAAAGAGTGTTTGAATTATAAGTCCTTGTTGTTTTAAAGGTATTTCTAAAAATACATCCATTTCTGTCAATTATTTTTCCTAATATTCCCAATTATGTGAACATTGAGGTTAGATTTTTTATCACTTTTTGCCCCCTGGAGGGACATAAAAAGTGAAATTAAGAAAAATTTACGAATTCAAAATTTCATTTTTTTACTTAAATATATACCGTATTCGACCCAATAAGTGCCCAGGGCGCTTAGAAAATTCAAAAACGGGGGCGCTTAATTGAATCGGCAAAACCGGAATTTATGCATGTAAGCTACCGTCATACTTATTAAGTTCTATAACGCGTCTTCAACTTCCGGTTGTTAAAATCGTGGTGAAACAAAAAAAGAAATAGTAATCAATCACGCGAATTCGGCATAAATAAATGGATATTGTTACTCGGGAGTCTTGGGAGGTATGTAAACATTCTGTTTCTTAAAATAACGGCGATAATATACCTGATCAAAACTCATACATTGGCAAATAAACATAAGTAACTTTTGGCAGTTGGGGAGTTTTGAGGGGGCGCTTGTGCATTTTGACTCTGAAATACAGTGAGGGGGCGCTTATTGGAGCAGGGGCGCTAATTAGGTCATATACAGTACCTTTATACGATATCTTCAAAATATAAAAAAATCAGTATAGCAAACCAGGCTTTTAAGAGACCTACAAGCTTTCAAAGTTGACAACATTGCCCTCCTCCCCTCAAAAAATTTTGCCGTCACTAGAACAAAAACCGGAAGTGATGTCACCGGCTGTGCTTGTAGCACAAATACCAAACTAAAATAGTCATATGACTGTATACGGTCTTCACTTGACTAGAACAGGAAGTTGTAGGTTACACATGTCAAACCGGAAGTGGATACTTTCTTGCCTACTGTTAATCATAAATACAAAAAAATTTCATCTACAAATTCAAATTTTGTGATATATTGCATGATAGTTCAACACGTGACCCCGCAGGAGTCCTATAGAGAGATAAAGGAGAGTGCATGCATCCAGAAGTAGTTTGTATTTCCAATTGGCCACCGTTTTGACTGGAATGACCTATTATGCTGTATACAGATATATTTCGGATGGCATCGACTAATCGAATGAGTTGATATTTCTCATATCTTCTTGTTCAAAACTTCAAGGGAGTGCTCTTTTTAAAACGGAAATCAGCAATGACTTGTTCTGGCAGTATTTCTATCATGTCTGTGTTAATTGTTTAGAAGGGGGAGACTGCTATTGTTGTACTAGGGGGAATTCTCTTTTCCTACAATTTTCAAGTTTTATTCTTTCATTTTTTACACTTTTCTTATCCCTTTGTGTACATAATTTTCTATCTCTCTATTTTATTTAATTTTTATCAGTTGTTTTCCCCTTTTCAGCACTTTTACTGTGTTGATTTATTATTATTTTCCTTTTCCTCACCTTGTTTCAAGATTATTTCCATTTTTCATCATATACGAAGGAATTGGAATTTTACCCGCCATTTTGCTGTTTCCATGGCAACAGTCGCCATTTTCATATTTTGAAGACCAAACTCGTATCTACCATTGCTAAGTAACCTTCCTGTCAAATTTCAGTCATTTTGGAGCAATTTGAAAATTTCCCGCCATTTTCTGTTTCCATAGCAACAGTTGCCATTTTGATGTATTAAAACCAAAGTTCGTTTCTACACATGCTCAGTAACATTCCTGTCAAATTTCATTCCATTCTGAACATTTTTTATTTTTCCCGCCATTTTTATGGTGTAATCACTGACAGCTGTCCTAACCTTAAATAAAAAAAAATCATCAGTGAGCTTCTAGGTTGAACTTCCTGTATTTGTAAAAATTATTATCTTTGAAAAAAAAAATTGTGTAGTCATAAATTCTCTGACTTACCTCCCTTCTCTTAATATCATAAAATACCGAAATATTTTTGCAAAATGTATGATCTAATTATTATTTGTTCATAAAAATCAAAGATTTATTGAAGAACCAATATTTAGATAGTCTTTTTAAGTTTGTAACAATTAGAAAAATTTGCTGTGGAAAATTTTCCATGAGAAATGGATAGGATCATGACTCAGAGCATTCACTCCATGCAAGGTCAGTTGGTTTGTTGGGGGAATAAAATATTTAGAAAATAAATTTAATATGTTTGAATAAATGATGTGCATATTACATGCTTGAATTAAAAGCTTTTGATCAGTAGTATTTATTCAAAGACTTGACTTAGCATGACCGTGGTTATACAACTCGATATTTATCTAAAATTTCGGTAAGAGAGATCCATGAGGACTGAATTGTTTTGATGTGCTCCTACAAATACAAATTAATGGAGATAGTATGAAACTATTTTCGTCTCTAGAGAGACTTTTTAGCACATTGATTCATTAAATGTGTGTCAATTTATTTTTGTCTCCTTGATGTGCTTCTCAGTCCGCGAGGCGTTAAATTGAATTATAAGGGCTGCTAAAATTTTAATTGTCGTGGCTGAATGACTCAGCTTTTCTTCAAAAATTTTATGAAATTTGTCCCCTTTTTTTGTGGCAGGTTAATTGATTTTTTTTCTGGCTTTTTACTTGCTAAATATTAATGAAAATATGTGATGTTTTAAAACGATTCGAACTTGTAATTTGTTTTCAAACGGAATACATTTCTTTTTGAAACTGACAACCATCTTGAAACATTAGTCTGGAAAACTGACTCTTGAGAATACATAGTATTGAATTTATTTTAAAAGATAATTCTTCAAACGTGTGAAAAATGTCATTTTAATATTGAAGAAAATGTCAATGTTACAATTTAATGGATCTCAAAAGTTTACAAGGGACAGAAATAACGAGGAAGGAATATTGAAGGTTACTATAGTATTGCTAAGTATTTGGAATCGATTTATGTCAAATGGGGCAAATTTTTGAGATTTTAATTTCAGTGAAGCCTTAAACCTTTATTCAGTAAGGAAAAAAATGTTTGGCAATAGATGAAGAAAAATTTAGTTTCATATTAAAGACAAATTGGCCAAAAAGAATTGGAAGGCATCAAGAATGGGGGTAATAACAAAATTATCAAACAAAATTGTCAAGAGCTTAAATCAAAAGTGCAAAAAAGCAAAGTAAGTGAAAAACAAGCTGGAAAAAAGAGGGGTAGATTTCTTGTCCACACATGTGCAACAGCTGTTTGAATTTTGATTAAATGCTTCAACGTTATAAAATACCAGATCAAGATGTACATAAAGTAATTGGCTGTTGCTCAAAATTTTGAAGGGGAGACATCTTGAATATTTACTGGAAAAAAGGGGAGGTACTTTGTCAGTGTATATTCTTCTAAATTGGTTCTTTGATTTTGATGAAATGTTACACAGTTGAAGTATACCACTTGAAGTTGTGCATGAAGTCATATGGTTGCTGTTCGAAATTTTGAAGGGGAGATAATTCAACTTGGAAAATTTCTTGAAAAATTTGGAGGTATATCAATGGGACCATACTTGCATTGTGTCCATACTTTTATCATTGCTTGTATTGTGTCCACACACACACTTTAATCTGCTCTTGCCATATTGATTCAGGGTTGAATGAGCAAGGGAGGGGTATAACTGTGTGCCCTTCGGCGACAGCTCTAGTTCTGTTAAAATTAAGTTTGTTGCATTATACTTAAGTAGTGAAAAGTTTGCTTCAGTCAGCAATTTGAAATTCTTTTTTCCAAATTTAAATGATTTACTCACTTTCCCAATAGCATGGGATCTGATGCATGTTGCGAATAAGTAGGAAAATCACTGCATATCTACCAAGTATCACTATTTTGTGGGGGTTGTCCCATGAGGGCATAAAATCTGAAATTTAAGAAATGAATTATTTTTCCTCTACATATCAAGACATTTAGTGGGTTATTATTATATGTTGATTGTGTTGTCATGAAGATGCTAAAAACAACTGATTAGTGAATTTGAATCTTCTTTTATAGGTTTTATAGTATCTTGGGAGCTGTTTTATACATCAATACCAATACCTGAGAACTACCGGTATTTGTGGGGGTTTCCCTCATGGGAGAGCTTTTGTGTTTTCTATATTTACCAAAATAATCATTTGTTTCTTTTTTGCATGATGATTATAATGTTATGAAGATGTCAAAAAACAGAAGGAAAAAGAATACAAAGATCATTTAGGGATTTATGGAGTGATATGTCAGTTATTTCGCATGTTCAAATTTCAAGTCATGAGGTATACATGAATGCTTGATCTTCACTTTCCTAGAAGGTCATTCTTATCCCATAGAATCAATGAAATCACTTTTTTTTTGATGGAGCTAGAACTTTTTTGTGTTAGCTATTTTTATTCAGCTGGAATTCAAGGTTTTTGCTTAACAGGTTCCGGGATCAACATATAATAGTCATTTTTCAGGGTTCAGGATTGAAAAAAATTTTATCTGCGGAATTCGATGTTTGAAAAGCAGTTTCTTGAGATCCCCTACCACAGCCCTCCTTGCTATAAATATACAAAGCTTAAAAAAAATTATGGAAGTTGCATTTTTAAGTCCGTATCTTAGTGTCCTTGCATGTGAAACTCCAGTTACATAATGAGAACACATTTCTCCAGGAACAACTTGAGAAGAGATTAAAGTATATGAGTGAAAGAATTATTTCCCTGTTTTTTATTTTGATCATATGTAAAAAGTACCTATATTTTTCCATAAAACATGATTTTCAATGTCTCTAAAATTTTGATGAATTAACAAATCAAGTCTTGGCCTTTTTACATACTTTCCATTGAGATGTGAAGCAACATGTGAAGTCTCATCATAGTTAAAGTTTTGTCATTTACTGAGTAAAGATTAGTACATGTGAGCTAGTCTTTATAAGTCATCTTACCAGTAGTAATGGCAAAAGCCATTTGTACAGAAGTAGATTGAAGTTGCATTTCGATAGCAAAAAAAAGAAAAGGACTTTGATTTTTGAATCACTATCGACCAACTGCAAATCCATGAAATAATTATCATAGTAAATACAGTAAATGGGACTGTTGAAAAAGTCATTATTACTGTAATAAACAGTATTGGGAAATACCCCTTTGATTGACGGAATAAGCATAGAAATGCATTGAGGGAATGCCAAAAGGAACTCGATCATGCCTAGTATTGATTTTATTACAGTAATAATTACCTTATGGTGAGTCACATCTATTGTTTCTACTATGATAATAACCGTGCAATTGATTTGCACTTGGAAGACAATTTAAATGTTTTAAAAAATAGAGGCTTCTTGGTCACTTATGATGTTTTTTGTAAGTTTTGTTTATTTTTCAAATTTAAATCGTGTTATTCTTGGGATAATAAAGGGTCTCGAATATAATCTTGTTACTCAATACTGATCCATAATTTGATTTAAAGCTATTATGTATGCAATGAGCTATATGAATCTGTATGTCCAGAGGGTAAAACAAATGATCTGTAAATATTTAAATTCTATTGTTATTTTATTCAATATTCAGATTAACATCAGGTTATCTAGAGGTCAGTGAACTTTTGACCAGGCTTTTGACCCTCCTGGAAATAATAGTTTTACATGATTCTTTGTGTATTTAATGAACTGGTTTTATGAAAATTAACATATGTAAGCAGTTTCACATTATTAAAAAAAGATTTTTGATTTTGATTTTTTTTAAAGCTCATTATTAATAAAATTTTGAAATCACAAAAAAGGTCTTTTTATAACTGATTGGGTCCAGCTTCTTATGTGTATCGTCCTTAATTGCTTGATCTGTATTTATTTCCTTTAGGGCTATCAAAATATCTTCCAATAGGCTAAATTATGATATGACCTAATATAAATGGGTATGAATTCATCAGCAGTTTCCTAACTCTCATTGGGCAAATTTGGGAATTTTTCTGTTCATTTGAATGCAATTTTTGAGATTTCAAGAATATTGGAATGTTATTGTAAAATTTTGCACATTCTATTGTTTATGCACTTTAAACAAAAAATAGGTTTGGGTTTTCATCATATGCTTATGTGTTTATCTTTCCAAACACTTATGAAATGGATTTAAGAAAAAGGCATGTAACAGACACCATCTTAAATGATATCCAACATTTTGGTATATCAGAAATACCCTAACTGAGGGAGCAAAGTCGGATAAAAAATAGTCATACCTCTGTTTTGAATGAATGTTTTGAAATAAAATTGTACTAAAAGATTGAGTTTAACACATGCATAAACTTATTTTCATTTCATTTTATTTAGTGAATGTTTATGGTCTTTCCTCAAACTCTAAACCAGTAATTGAAATTTTTATTAACTTATAAACTATGAACAAACAATTCTTTTGATACAGGCTAGACAAAAACTAATTTGGTTTTCTTAACATACTTTCTTGTTGTTGTGCAATGGATTGAAAATATAACAATTTTATCAAGTTTTATTTGAAATTTTGATAAAAATCACCAATAATTTCATTATCAAATGATCAAGTCCTGGTTCAGGAGACATAACAAGAAAATTTTCCTCCAGGTTATTATCTCCTTATCAGGTAAATTGAACTATTTTGGTCCAGTTTTGATTGTATCGACACTGATGCAAGACATAAATAGTTGAAGTGGTTACCAAGTTACTGTGAAAGTACTGTTGTTCGTGGGGTTCCAATTTTCGTTGATTTCATGGTTGGCTTAAACCATGAAATTAAGTTCCCAAAGAAATGCATTTTTTCCTTGAGTTTTAATGCATAAAACTTAAAACCACGAATTTAAGTACCCACGAAATAGCTGTATTTATGAAAACCATGAAAATTGATGTCCACGAATAAAAGTTCTTTCACAGTATATGTCTAGAACTGAATTTTCTTGTAATATTAACACTTTACCATGAAAAGACACATTTGAATTTTAAAAGAGGGAATTAACCTTTTTCCCCTGTTGTAATAAGAATTTCTAAGGAAGAACTAATAATTTATACTTTAAATTCTACTTCTGAAATTACAGTTTAAACATTAGTTTTCATTTTATGCCCGGAAACATATATCCACAAAGAAAAGTGAGAGTCTGTTGTAATATTTTGTGACATTGCAATACCCTTTCATTGTTTGCAAGTTATGCAGGAATCCTAGTAATTCAGCTGTCAGCTTCTTGTCCATAGTTGGCTTTAGTCATGTTAGTTGCTAATAAAAACATTTGCAACTTCATTTCCTTCATTTTTGCTACTACAGGTCCAAAATTAATGAACCTTTGTGAATAAGGTCCCAAATCAGGTGGGTGGAAATTATGTCAAATTAAGGAGTTTTGAAAAAATATGTCATATTAAGGAGTTTATGAAAAATTATATGTCTTTTAAATGAGTTTTTGTTGGGGCCATTTTGTGATGATATTTTATACAGATAATGAAAAAAAGCTCTGAAATTGAGTTTTAAATGTTGTATTTTTAATTCCATTAAAATTTCACAATGGGAAAAGTGCTGTGTGTAATTTACGCGGAAATCGAGAAATCTATGTCAGAAGTTAAATTATCTGGAATATCCACATCAAAGAGAACTGAAACTATGTGAAAATTAGCAAGAGGATTTTTATTGTATTCCTGGGAGCTGTTATGTCACGAAAAATAATGTAGAAATAATCATGAAAAATATGAGCTGAATTGATCTTCGCCCTGGGAGCAGTGAATATTGTCGGATTAGAACTTGAATAAGAGTTTTCCAGGAAGAGATTTGTTTTAATTGCCAAGCGGCATTGAGATTATGCAGAGAGGAAAATATCCATGTTTGAATAAATAAGTAATCAATATTGAAATTGTACAATATATGATTGAATGTCAATTTCCTCATGATTCATGAATCATAATTATATGTTATTCGAAACTTTTATAGACGTAAGCAGTTTTCAAAAAACAGAATTTGCAATGTGTGACTTGGAACAATATTTACTTAGCAATTTTAACAGTTTGGTATTAAAAATTAAACAGTATTTAAGTATGTGCGATATTCAGTACAATGAAAATAAAATGATGCTTAATTATTCAGATCCAAGCTATTACTAGTTTACGGTTATACTTTTATGGTTTGAATTGAAAATATAGATATTTATGAATCGTAACAGCTGAAGCTTGAACTGTTTGTGTCACTTTGACACTCGGTATTAAAGATGACAAGCAAAATCTATATCATCTTTGATTATTAGAGTTATGTGATATTGACTAATTTTTATTTAACAATATTTATACGTTTAAATCCTACGTGATCAGTGATCAGCGTTCTGTGTATTTTTACAGTTAAATGTATCCATAATATTTAAATGGGAAAGTTTAAAAGTAAAGGTCACTAATATTCATCAGGATAGATCCTGATTACCTTGATTATAAATGGAGGGAAATGTTGACTTGTACCTGTGTCATGCAATAATGTTATGCAAATTAGCCATGAAGTAGAAAGTTTGTTACTCTGAGATAAAGATGGAAGGCTATAATTGAATTAGGAAATATTCATGTTTGATATGAATAATAAAACAAAACGAAAAAACGTTCTCATGATTTTTGACATGATTTAATTTACATCGAAAATCAAATTTGTTTCTAAGTCGATGATGTGAGGAATTGTCATTTCTAGGAACATTTGGAAGATGATAGGCGAAATAGATTACCAAGATGGAAGTGACGGAAACGCTGTAATACTTGTTATCTGATGTTAATTTCATTCCTTTATATGCATCATTTTTTAAAGCTTGTTATCGAGGAATAATTTCATTTCGCAATGCATCGATCCAAGAGTCTTTCAAATTATGGCGAAACATGGTCAGAGAATCTGGACAGTTATATGGACACTTTCACACATATAAAACGATGGTCCTTGGACTATACAAATGTGCAACCATGTTGTATGACTGAGAGAATTATTTTTGTTAATTACAGGAGTGAAGAGCCTGTTTCTTCCAATATGGACATCTCGACGGGACATATTGTTCTGGTAAGTACTAACTAACATATGATATACACAAATTGATTGTGAATCGCCTCTGCTTGTCAACATTTTTTTGACCACTGAATTGTGCTGTAATTAAATTTTCTTTTACATTTGTTTGAAATTCTTGTTTTTGTGTAAATGCTCCTTTAAGGGAGTACGAGTCTAAAAAATTTTGTAATTAGAATTAAAATTCTGACCTGTTGTTTTGAAGAGCTCTACTAATGGAACAACTTGAGCAAAAAATTTCGGAAATCCATGTAGGAATTTTTGAGATTTAAGATGTCAAAATTTTGACGGGAAACAGATCTCTCTAGAGTTTTCCTTCAATTTGCATAAGATGTTGATAGGCCTTTAAATATATGAAATTATAATTGGAAGTTGACTAAATTTTTTACACAGTATATTTTTTGTATTTCAAAGTGACTTATGACCAAGAAAATATGATCCATGTGCAAAATATTTTTGCACTGCTTGAATGGATAAAACCCAAGGATATAGAATGCTTCTAAAATCTGAGGCTTGTACTCCCTTAAGGCCAAATATAAGATATTTTTTTGTTTTCATCACCTGACCTGAGCAGAACAGTTACTGCTGCCTAAAATATTTTATTTTCACTTCTGAAGAGAAATATTTTTTCCCTAATATTTGAAATTCTTGTTCTGAAATTTGTTGAAAATCACTTTCTTTGAATAAAAGAAGTGAATAATTTTCCAACCTACCTACCCTCGCCTGACTGAGTAGAGCGGGGTCAGGGGAACAAACAGTTATGATTTTTGTCTAAATATTTGTATTGAAAATGTTTAGGTTGTATCTGTACTGACGAGACATAAATTGTTGAATTGCTGTTATAGTTCAAAGATATGCTGCAATATTTAAATACAGAGTAAACTCTAAATGGATAAAATTTTAATGATAGGAGTTATTTGTTCTTGGCTTTGAAAAACCACATATGTAAACAAGATAGAACAAATTATCTAGAATTTATTGTTGTTCATCATTGTGAAATCACTGTTGATCACATATTCTATCATGAATAATGCTCATCTTGCCACTAATTGACCTATTGGAGATTAAATTGATTTCCCACATGTGAAATTGATTGATATCAAAATTTAATTGGATATTGAAAAGGTCATGGAATTATCTTGGAAAATCTTGGAAATGATATATTTTTCTGGAAATACAAATTGTCAATCTTCTTGTACATTTGCATGCATTGTTGGTTGATTTGGGGAAAAGAAACATTAAATGTCATGTTCTTAAATCAATTATAAAATAATTAAATCTTGTCAATAAAAAAAATGAATTAGTGTCAATTTGAAGATACAATTTGCAGATGTTATTTCTACATTATTTCAAGGACAATTTAATTTGATATTTTATAATGTACAAATGTCAAGATTGAAGATCGAAACAATTTAAGCATGCAATGATTCAAATAGAATAGTAAATTAATTGATTTTAAATCACCTTTTCCTCCCTTACCTTGCTATATCGTCAGGATGTGCTTTTGTCATTTCTTGGTGCCCTTTTCCTTGTTCCTTCGGTATTCTACTGCCGTTGTTTCATCTAAAGATCTTCTTCTCTGAATCCAACCAAGTGAGTTGATATTAAGTCTTAGGCTTATTATACCTTTGTTCTGAAGGTGAAAGGAGTGTATGGTTTTTCCATGTCGGTCATTCATTCTTTCTGTTTATCTGTCACAACTTTTGTCAAGCTGTCCTCTGCACTGATACAAACTATGCTTTTTATGCCATATTGTGGGATGCATCAATTTTCAAACCTGTCTGGATACACATTTTGCTTTATAGAGTCATTTTCATCAAGCCTTTCTCTGTAATGATAATTGGTACAAACTTTAGATAATGTCGCTAGCTTCAATCGTATCCTGGGTTGCATTTTCAAACATGTGGGGTACTGTATTCTATTATAGACTTAGACAGGTTATTAGGTGCTGGAGGTTGAGAGTGCGTTGGTTCATTGCTAGTGAACAGGCACTCATATATGCCTTGTTATATCAGATTTTTATCGTGTCTTTGCTTAACTGATTCCAATGTCTGTACACTAAAATTGTTCATCTGATACAATGATACTGGAGTAAGTATCAAAGAAGTACTAGTCCACAAACAAAGTGTCAGAATTAAGTACAAGCTAGCACAACTCAGCTTATATAGTATACTGTAAGCGTATTAATTTTCGTGGATGCTTACCGGTATTTTCGGGGTTAATGAAAGATCGAAATATTTGCAGGTATCAATTTCCACAGTTTTCAATGCTAAAAAAGCTTTGTGTACAAGAAAAACTTTTTTTTCTCTTTGACTATTTCTTTGCGTTTCCAGAGCCAACCACGATATTAGTGAAAATTAGTACACTGTGAGAATAATGTACTATTAACTTGTTTATGAAGACATTTTGACATTTGAATTATATTTTTAAGTCATACATGGAGGACCACCTGAAGAATAAAGACAGATTAGATAGAGAATGGGAAGCCTTGTGTTCATATGAAGCTGACCCAGCCAGTACTAAAGTCGCTGGAGATCCTACCAACTCCCGAAAAAACAGATACAGTGATATTTTGCCATGTAAGGAATTTAAACAATAAATGCTTGTGTTATCTGACCTATGTTAAACCTTTATTTATAGGTATTTCAGTCTCTCATTATTTTTATACCCCCGGATCTTTAGATCGGGGGCATATTGTTTTTGTCCTGTCTGTCTGCAACTTTAACCTGGCTCATAACTTTTAAACCAGATGTTGTAGGACCTTCATATTTGGTATGTATATTGAACGTGTGAAGCTGAACATTATTATGCAAATTTCACTAAGGTCAGGTCAAAGGTCAAGGTCACAGAGGTCAAAAGGTCAAAAGATAGATTTTGCTATAGCTCGTCAATTACAATTGCTAGAGGCTTGATATTCAACATGTGAATAGATCTAATGGAGCTTAATACAAATCTACCAAAAAAATTTGGGTCAGGTCAAAGGTCAAGGTCACTGAGTGCAAAATTGAAAACGTAACAAAAACTTTAACATTGCCTATATCTTTTCAACCAGATGTGATAGGACCTTCATATTTGGCCTGTATATTGGTCATATGAAACTGAACAGCATTATGCAAATTTCACTAAGGTCAGGCAGGACAAAGGTCAAGGTCACAGAGGTCAAAAAGTCAAAATATAGATTTTGCTATAGCTCGTTAATTATAATTGCTAGAGGTTTGATATTCTATATATGAATAGATCTAATGAAGCTTAATACAAATGCACCAACAAAATTTGGTCAGGTCAAAGGTCAAGGTCACTGAGTGAAAATTTGAAAACTTTAACATTTCTGATATTTTTCCAACCAGATGTGATAGGACCTTGATATTTTGCCTGCATATTGATCATTTAAAGCTGAACACTATTATGCAAATTTCATTAAGGTCGGGTCAAAGGTCAAGGTCACAGGGGTCAAAGGGTAAAAATCTAGATTTTGCTTTTAGCTCGTTAATTACAATTGCAAGAGGCTTGATATGTGAATAGATCTTATGGAGCTTAGCACAAATTATTATTTAACCTTAATTTCTAGTGATTGCAATTTTATTATTTATGTTGTATGGTAGACATGGTTGCTGCCGGGGGCATAGTGTTTCACAAACACATCTTGTTATACCTTGCCATACATTGTGGCAAGGTAAATTGTGATACCTTCTGTCGTGAGACTATCTGTCCCCTGAAGGTTTCTGACTGATAACCTCTGAACCAATTAAACCTAGTATGTAAGTTGTTTTCAAAAACAAAAAAAAACAGGAAAAGTTTGATTTTTTGGTCTAGAGGTCCAAGTGGTGTTGAAGTTATGGCCCTTGAAATTTTTTCGAAATATGAGTGGTATCATGTAATGCAACATTACCATTTTTGTCGGTGGATGAGTTTGTACTCTTTTTTTGTAGCTTTTGCTACTGTTAATAAGCCATACATAAGAATATCACAGAAGAAGTTTACTCCTAGCATATTCACACTTGTTCTTAGTAGCTTAATATTTTGTGATAATTTTGACTTCCTCGTGACTAATTCTGCATTAGATGAAAACCTAACTTAGGCACATTACTGTCCTTGGCTGATTTTGGCTTTTCTTTAGATTTTTTAAGTTAAATGTTCTACTTCAGATTTTATAATTTTTGGTGTATGAATTAACAAATGTTTTGATTGTATCTGCACTGAAGAGACATAAGTTGTCGAAATGGCCATATGCAGAAATTAAATTTACAGTAACTTCTTCCCTTTGTTATTTATCACACTGTAGAAATAAGTGTTGCTGCCTTCAAGGTTCAGTTCACAATTGCTTTTACTGGAAAAGAATATCATAAAAATTTTTTCTCCAAATAATTTGAATACCCAGCATTATTTTAGAATTCAGAATAAAACCTGGTCAGATATGAGACAGAATAATTGCCTTATAAGGTCACCATTTTGTTTCTATGGTAACACAGATTCAGTAGGAGTGAAATGGAGGCAAAAACCTTGAGACAAATATAGAAAATATTAATATCTTGGTTATGTAATAAACCATTTTATTATCTCCTTCGTTTTGTTTTTAATTTGAAAACTGCTAATATAAACCATTTCATTCTAGAAAAAGTAACAGAAATTAATTTATTTTTCCATACAATGTATAATGTTGGAATATTAAAGGTTACAGAAAGACCCTGAAAACACCTGGTCTCCATTTTAATTGATTGTTTCCATGGTAACCAGTTTTGACGACAGTTGATGATAGATCTCTATTGTTTAATGGGATACGACGTCAGATGTTAATTAAGAATTATCTCCCCTGATTTCATAATACAGAATGATTTTTGTTGATGTATGAATTTTCACAGTTTTTTGTTTATTTATTGGACCATTGACAGTTTGCCATACATGATAGGTTTTACTCATTGTTGAAGACTTTATAAACTATTTCCTAGATAAAAATGTTTGCTTTGTCATCTTATGGAAGCTGTGTTGACAAATAAGGACTAAAATCTGTTTCCTCAACAGCAGTAAGTCTGATATTCCATCTAAACTTTCAGGATATCTTCACTTTTGGATTTGAAAATAAACAAGATTTCATATAAATGTGATATTAATGTTAGATAATTGAAAAAGGAGTAATTTCTGCCAAAAAATTTGAAAGGTTAATGATGGTGTTCTTACAGTACAGAAAGAGTGGTACCGTGACAAATCACCGTGATAGACATGTCCCACTCTGAGAGTGATACTGAATAACTTTTTATCTTAAAGAGATATCTCAATTATTTTTTCTGAATTTTAAGTGGTATAATACACTACTCTTAATACAAAAGAGAGTAGGAAATAATCTCAAATAGGAAAAAAGATATTTAGATCCACTCTCAGAGTGGGATACGTCTATCACAATGATTTGTCACGGTACCACTCTTTCTGTACTGTAAGATATAAGTGATTTAAAACTTGGCTGAAAACTGAACCCTCTAAATTGTTCCTAGGTTTAACATCAGCAAGGTTCGGCATCAAATGAATGTGACAAAATAAATAGGGTTTAATGAAATTTTTACAAAGTGCTCATTAAGAGGTATAAATTGAAATTATGGATAAAATTAATGGAGTCCATGGTAAAAAAACTATATTGCTTTTAAACGGGTAAAAGCAGAGGAGTCCAAAAATGTGACAAAAATGCCAAGACATGAGGAACGAACCTCCTTAATAAACTTGAAATCTTGATTTAACTTTACTTCTTTTAAGGCTTTATAAGCAAAAAACATAAACCTGAATCATACACTTTAATGTAATGGTACTAAAGACAATACCAATTAACAAAGCAATAAAATATTTGTATTACAAAAAAGTTTTTCTAGAGTAAAATACCAATTGTCTTTTCAAGGTAATAACAGAATTTAGAGAAAAAACTAGACATTGTGTCTGAGGAGATCTTATTTATAATCAATACCTACCTTTTGTAGTTGAATGTCAGGATAATAGGTCCAGTAATCAAGCCCACTCACTAACAGGTGAATTTATTCTGCTGAAATTGTAGGAGTCATCATACCACGTATTTAGAACTATACTTAAATGTCTATGGCTTGAACTGAAATACATTGAACACAATGGATGTCTGGGACCTTTTTGGTCGTCCCTCTGTTCAAGCATAAACAGAGTTGGACCTCCACATCTTTAACACCCCTCTATCTAAAACTGTTAATATTGGTTCTTTTGGTATTCAGCCATCACAGGGATGAAAATTCACATTATTTGCAAAGTGGTCCAGCTCTCACTCAGAATTCAGTAGCCCTGCTAATAATTCACTTGCCCAAATCTATGCTGTCGACCAAAACGGCAAAATACTTAAGTAGCAACCTGGGCTACTGGTTGTAAAATTTTAGTAGCCAAGCACAATTTTTAGGGATCTTTGGCTACTGGGACTGATCAAAGTTAGACTATAGTTCTTCTTTTAATATACCTCTATGGTATGGGTGTAAAATTTTGGTAAGTAGAGTCCTAGGGCTTGCACATGTGTTTGAAATCATTCAACAAACTTTAAAATGAAATCTGGAAAATCAGGGTCTTCAAAGTGCTTGAAATGTGCAAAAAAAAACATGAAACTAAAAGAAGTTGACCAATTTTTTTGTTTTTGCATTGTTATATATACTTTATGAAAGCAAAAATAATATCTTAACCTGTGACATAGTTATTCTTAATTCCTAATCGACAGACTTTATTGAAAGTACACTACTGACAATGGATAAAAATACATACTTTAGCTTTTAATTAAGTCTATTAATTCCCCAGTATTAAACCCCAAAGCTGTATAATATTATGACGAAACCTGATCATAGCATTTTAATTAATCCATACTTTTGATATGATGGGCTGTCTTCAGGTACTTCCATAGTCAATTAGTTACCTGATTTACCAAGTTATTTTGATTATCTCTTCTTAATCAGTTTTTAAAGGTTAATTAATTTTTTTCTTTGATGTCAGAAAATAGAAAAAAAATAGATGGTAGTTTGAGTGGTGCTTTGGAAACTGTTTGTAAGATGTTCAAACCAATAAAGGGATCGAAACATTTCCTTTAGTTAGGAATGTAGGGAAATATGGTTCTAATAATGTCGTATATGGCAAAACTTAGCTAAAAGAGGTCTCTAATAGACTTTTTGAGGTATTGATGTTGAGATAAATCTTTTTCAGGCCATAATATATACCGGTAAATACTGCAAACCAACTTATTTTCGCGACTTTTGCGCGAGTGAAAATATTGCTAAAATAAATCGTCGTGAATAGTTTTTATCCTTATATGAATGCATTAGCAGAAAAAGAAAAGCACGAAAATTTATATCTGCGAACTTCACCAGAAGGGACAAAACATGAAAAAAAGTATCTGCGAAAATAAGTTGGTTTTACAGTATCCTAGATTTTCATCCTCTCTAATCTGAAGTTTCAGACTCTGAGAAAAATGTTTATTTGAATATTGGGTCATTTTCTTCCAAATCTACAGCATTCTCACATAACTGACAAAAAATAGATTTTCCTGCCTCAGGGGAACCATTAGTATTAAAAAACGTTGGCGACGTATCTAGGTTTTTCAATCAATTTTTCTTGGTTTAAGGCCACTTTAAAAAATTATAGATTTAATGCAAGCGTTAATAAATAAGGGTAGTTATTTTTTTTTAAACTTTTTATTAATAAAGAGAAAATGATCTAAATTTCAAAGATATCATAACGACAAAAAATAATTTTTATTAGGAGAAGAAAAATTGAAGTGGGAGGGGATGATAATCCAGGATTTAATTTATTTTGGCTTAAATATGGTTAAAAAATAATATATAAAATAAATAGGAAAAAATCTTGGTGTGTCAATACTTTTGGCCAAGTACTGCTTATAACAGATATGCACAGTGCATTTTTCCTATTTTTCCACATTGTATCATTTCATAGTGCAAATAGTGCAAATTACTCATGCATCTATTGGAACACCATAAATAATTGCTACTAAAATGTATAAAGATCAATATATAGATAATCAATAAGTAATAATATTTTGATCAGCTGTTGACAAAATGATGAACACCCTATACCACAATACCCTGACACTATTACCTGTCAGTTAAATATGTGATTGTAATAAACATCACCTGTACTGAGGTAATTAATGAAAGTGACAACAGGTGCTTGCTTACAAATCAATAACTAAATTGTCAGTTGTTCTTGTAATTCACAGATGATCATTCGAGGGTTGTGCTGTCTAATACCAGTAATATTACAAGTTCTGACTACATCAACGCTAGCAGTATAGTAAGTATAGATTTCATTTTGTACTTGGATTTCAAAATATGATGTAAATTTTCTGTAGTGACAAAATTTATCCTGTAATATTGAACATTAATTTCACCCATGTGGCTTAAATTTCTTGGTGGTAAAATGTATCTTGTTTCACATTTCCGCCTTCAGGAAACATATCTATATAGAAGCAGTTTAATGCAAGTTGGGATTTTTACTAATAATTTGATCAAAATTTTGTAATCATTTTTACAAGGTTGCCACTCTATGTATAATTTTGGATAATTTAAATCCTAAGATTTTATTTTGGTATTGTGTGTGTGTTGGCATTGTCTGCTTCTGTGGACAGCACAACTTGAGTTCTAGTAGACAGATCATTATCAAATTTTAAAATTATATCCCTTGACACTCTCTTTCGGTTAGGGGCAAAAAATCTGTAAATTTGTCATATTTTGCAATGCTTTTTTTTTACCCAGAACAACACTAAACTACATCAGGAATTACTTCAAAAGATTTTGACTAAAATTTTTCTCGAAATTTTATTCTGTAAATGATTATCAATATTCTACACGTTAAATACAGCAAATTTATTATAAAATAACACTGAAACTAGTTTTACGATAATGTTACATGTATATTTAACTTTGTAACAATACAAAATCCTTCAGGCAAAATTTTAATGTGCAATATAAAATTTTATGAATGGTTATTTCAGCATTAAATATTTATTATTTAAAATGAATTTTCAGATATTTTTAATACTGTTAATAATTAATATGTAAGATTATTGTCAATATATTAGTCATCTTTAGAAATAGTTGAATTAATTCCATGGCATAATATAAAATGGAAAAGCTTTGTTTCATGATGTTTTTGCAAATAAATTAGATTTAAAAAAATGACAGGTTCATATTTTTTCTAGACTTTTCGCAGGGTTAGTAAAGTAAATTGTAATGGTCCATTGTTGAAAAAAACGTAAGAGCAAGCCCTGTGATGACTCTATGTTGGTCACTTTTATTTAAGGTGTCTTTCTGAAAGCATTGATATTTAAAGTAGAGAAATATTGGTAGGTCACTTTGTCTGTTTTTTGGAAAATTGAGGTTGATAAAAACATGTACACATAAGAAGCATGTCATATATTTCCCATCTTTACCCAGTATACAACATGTTTAAAGTCTTCTTGTGCCATGGCATATTCAGTCAATTTCGACTCGTACTTCATATAGCTTTATGGAATTTTACTATGCCACACCTATGATTTTCTCATATGCACAAGATTAAAAGCAATTTCCATTCCTTGATGAAGAAACCATAGATTTTAGCAACAAAAAAAGCCTATTTAAAACTGCAAGGTAAAACAATATACTGTGAAAGTACTATTGTTCGTGGGGTTCCAATATTCGTGGATTTCGTGGTTCACTTAAACCACGAAATTAAGTTCCCAACGAAATGCTTTTTTCCATTGAGTTTTAATGGATAGAACTTGAAACCACGAATTTAAATGCCCACGAAATTGTGATATTTGTGAAAACCACTAAAATTGATGCCCACGAATAAAAGTACATCCACAGTATAGTCTAATTTTCAAGCTATTGAGATGGAATTATGTTTAAACCTGTACAAAATCACTGCACAAAAATATTCTACAGATCTATGGCGTTCGTGCCATTTCTGTTTGAGTGATCATTGTCTGATAGTATGAAATTTGTTTTACAAGTTGCCATTAGGGGAACAGGATATTAAAATGCATAATAGATCACTGTTATGATTTAAATTCCATTCATTATATGGTTTTAACTTGATAAGCTTGAGAGATTACTGTTATGAAATGTATTAAGTATATGATTTGAACTCGTTACATGTAATATATCTATTTTCAGACTGACCATGATCCCAGGAATCCAGCCTACATTGCCACTCAGGGACCACTTCCTCATACTGTGGCAGATTTTTGGCAGGTTTGTATGGCAGACTTATACACTTATCAAATACTTATCCTTGGAATTCAACATTATGAACAATAAAGAAGTTATTTTTCGATAAATTCTTCTTGCCCATTAATACGGCATGAGATAAAATACTGCAGTATATGGTGACACCGAATTCAGCGACAACATTGGTTTAAGTTAAAAGGATTGGAATTTTAAGAAATAAAATTAATTTTTGAGGAGTTTATGGATGTGTAGATTCTGTCTTTCACTCATAAACTTTCCAGTTCAATAGTTCGCCTCGTTAACACATTGATAAACTCTTCCAAAATTACTTTTATTCCTATATCAAAAGGAAAAAGGGGGATTTTTAACAATAAGCTAAGGGAAAAAATATTAACAAATTTGCCGTGAAACATGCTTTGAAGAAGAAAAAAATTTAAGTTTTTTCCCCCTTTAACCATATTAAGCTGAAATTAAATTTTAGAAACTCGCTTTCCAATTTGTCATTACAGATGGTATGGGAACAAGGTAGTGTGGTGATTGTTATGTTAAGTAAGCTGACAGAGAATGGAGAAGCAATGTGCCATCGTTACTGGCCAGAGGAGGGCAGCGATCTCTATCATATTTATGAGGTATAACAAATGAGTAACAAATAGAACCGATTCAATAAATCTGTCCCTACTATGTGATTGTGATGTTTATATTTTATATCAGCTACTGTATTTAAACAAACACATTGTCATCAAATGTGAAAGGAAACAGAGCAGACCTTGTACATTCATACAGCATGTAGCATTTTGTCATCTTTTTTTAAAGGAACTGTCAGTTATTGATATAGAAACAAAAAAAACAGTCAGTCACAACATCACACCATTTGACCCCCTTAGAAGGTCAGGAGGGGCCACATTTATTGAATCTACCCTTAATATTTTTCGGTTAAGATAGAAAATTACCTTGAAAGCTTTGATGCATGTTTACCCTTAATATTTTTCGGTGAAGATAGAAAATTACCTTGAAAGCTTTGATGCATGTTCAGGACCTTATGATTCAATTTTTGTGTCTGAGAGTTGATTTGAAGCATATCTAAGTGGAAAATGCAAGAAATGTAGAAAACTATTGGCAGTACTAGCAATGTGACAATTGACTGAAAGCATAGTTTAGTGCAAAAACCAGTTCCTCACTAGATAGAACACCCCTAACAGTGCAAGCACCAGTCCCTTACTATTTAGGAAACATGTCAAGGTGCAAAAAACAGTCCCTTTCTTCAAAGAACACCTGTCAAATTGCAAAAACCAATTACTGACTGAACAGAACACCTCTCGACGTGCAAAAACTAACCTTGGTTAAACAGGACACCTGTCAAAGTGCAAAATTACAGCAGGTCCTTTTATATCAGTATCTACATTTGCTAAACTGTGTTAATATCATATTTTTCTGAAGGAACAATATTATCTGTTTTAAGGGGGTTTATTTTTGAACAGTTTTAATGAAATGAAGTGAACTAACATAAAAATACAAGCTTAGGTATAATATGAAATACAGAATTAACAAACATTAAAACCCGTCTAAACCAAACCTTAACTACACGCAAAACCTGGAAGGAGGTGAGAGTTCTTGAGTGTTGTCTATTCCAGTTCCATTTCCTCTTACAAATACATGAAACATGCCATTAAATACAACATGAAATTGAGGAATTATTATAACAGTACATTATTTGAACATCCCAGGCAGGGATCGGGAAATGCCACTTTTTTGTCAGTCATGACCGAAATTTTCAATTTTTGACCGAAATGAGTTTCAACTTTTCGGACATTCAAAAGAATTGTATGTAAAAAAATCGGACATTCTACAAGACAATGCATAAAGAATATGACTTTGATCACCAAACTGCTAATTAAATTTGATGTAAAATGTCAACAGGTAATTATTAAATGTCATCACCTTTAATCGGATTAACAGCACCTGATTAGGACAGGTAACACGTATCTTTGTTGATTGCCAATTACGAATTAATTACCCTTGTGATGATGATAACAAGGGGTGGTAAATAGCCAGGGGGTAAATATTGGCAAAGGAAGTGTTTGAAATAGAGGATTTTACTTGAAACATGATATTTTCTTTTTAATTTCAACTTAATAGCGACCGGTACTTTCGTTTCTACTTACTTTCCGATCGCGCATGCGTGTTCATAAAACTTGTGCGAAGATCGATAAAACCCTAACATTGCTGTAAATGAAAATTAATTTAAATCCACATTGAGTTTAAATCCCACTGAAATCCGTTAGTTCCTCGAATAGCCTTTCCAATTTTAATGCGTTTGCATTTCACAGCCGTTTCCGATTTTGTTCGTAATTACAACACTTTATGGTGACAACTGGTGAAATTCAATGAAACTTTCACAGAATGTTCAGTACATGATGCCAATGTGCACCAACTATTTAAAATTTAATTTGATTAGATTTTTTTTTAGTGGTTTCTAGTTTTAAAGGTACACTTAGTGTCAGATCATATCTGTTTGTAGTCTTAATGAAGTAATGTCTTTTATATGTACACCTAGTATCAAAACACATCTGGAGTTAATATCTGTTTTAAAGTACACCTAGTGTCAGAACATTTCTGGTGTAATGATTAATTTGTTCAGAGTTGTAATGAAATGATGTCTGTTTACAGGTACACTTAGTGGCAGAACATATCTGGTGTGATGATTATCTATTTTATAGGTACACCTAGTGTCAGAACATATCTGGTGTGATGATTATCTATTTTATAGGTACACCTAGTGTCAGAACATATCTGGTGTGTTGATTATCTGGTTACATATCTGTTTTCAGGTACACCTAGTATCAGAACATATCTGGTGTGATGATTATCTGGTTCGTAGTTTCTACTTGAAGAATTTACAGACAAATGAAACAAGGACTGTAACCCAGTTCCATTTCTTGACATGGCCAGATCTTGGAGTACCAAGTTCAAGCAAAGCTCTCTTGGATTTCAGGAGGTATAATAGAGGACAAATAAGAATTATCAAGGGATCATTTTATATTTCAGACTTGTCTACCCTTACAATTTTGGCATAGGTCATCTTACAACATTACAATGGTTTTCCATTTCCTTACTATTTGGTTAGTTTGCTTTACTTCCAGAAAAATTTTCAGTTCCAGTTCATCATTTCATTGCCATTCAATACATTAAGGAAATCAGCATTTCCAGTAATAAAATTGAAAGTAAAAATAATTGTATAGACAAAAATGCCAGGTTCCCATGTAAGGAAATGATATTCTTAGTGTGAAAATTTTGTGACTACATTATGTGCTATTTACTGTAAGGTGTTGTTTCTTTTCTAAAATAATAAAAACTGTCTACTATTTTTGATCTCAAATCACAATTTTTTATCCAGTAACTTACTATTATTGACAAAAAGTCTGCAAGTAGGCAAGTCTGATATTTAGCAATAGAACCTTTCACGATAACTGCGGTCCTGAATTTTGCACTTGCGCTTATATGCTTTTGAGTGGGTAAAATGCAACGTCATAATGTATGTGACGTCTTGATTAATTGTCCAGAGACATCATTTTTACAGGAACTGTTATCATTTTCCACTCAGAATTGTAGGAACACAGTTATCGTGAAAGGGTCTATACAATTGGACGTCAGGGAAGGAAACTTAGAAGCAACTTTCAGAATGCATTCTTCTTTTCATACAGCAAAATACTGTAAACGTATTAATTTTCGCGGATGCTTCTTTTCGCGGTTTATGAAAGATCAACATATTTGCAGGTATCAATTATCACGGTTTTCAATGTAAAAAAGGCTTTTTCTACACAAAAACTTAATTTCATGGGTACTATTTTTTAGATTAGTACACCGCGAAAATTGATACTTTCACAGTATACTAAAAATAATTTTATTTTGAATCAAAATTAATATGACACTATTTACCAAGAAATATCCAAATGAAATCCAAAGCAACAACCGAAATACATCGGCAAACAAATACCGAAGCAAGAACAAGGAGAGGGGAAATTCTAAAATCATAAATCCAAAATCACGGCAATTCACAGCAACACGAATTGAGATAGTATGACTAATACATAACAAACAAACAAAAATGAACAAAAACGCCACAAAACTAAAGCACTAGCAGTGTGAACCCCTATAAAAACAGGTATCATCAGGTGCTCGGGAAGGGTAAGCATAATCTGCTCCATGCGTGGCACCCGTCAAACTGCCGGTGAAAAGTCTGATTTTGTCACAATTGGTGTTAGTCAGTCCGGTAACAAACTCTGGATCTAGAATATATGGCAATATAAGTACACTAAAAAAAATTGTGAATGACGAAGACGAAACAAACAGAACATAAAACAAACACCACAAGAAATAAAGCACTTACAGTGTGAACCCTTAAAAAACAGGAGTGTCATCAGGTGCTTCGGAAGGGAAAGAATTACCTGCTCCACTATTGATGTAGTATAAAGTCTAGTGTAATGTCAAATTCAGTATGTGTCAATCCAGTAATAACTATAGATTTATTGAAAGATGTAAAATCATGCATTGTGTATTGATCTGAAATCACCTGTGAATACTTTGTTTTTGTGGATTTTGATGCAATGTCAGTTTCAATCAGGTACCTGTCAATGATTGAGGAAAAACCAGAGAATGTGAAAAATATCATAAGTTTCCAAGTATACAAGAAATAGCATCATTTACAAATTTTTACAGGTTTCCAGTGTTAAACATAAAAGTTCTCACTGAATCTTGAACTTTTTATGTGAACCCCTTTAAACAGTAGAACTATTATAATCAAATTTTTTAGAGTAAGCTAATAATAATTACACATTACACAAATGTACATGTTACATGTAGTTTCTAGAACGAGAAATGAGTTGATTATGAAATTTCTCACATCAGGTTAAATAATTTTGCAAATGTTTGAAAAGGAGGCGTGCAGAGTTTTTAAACATTTGAAAATTTATTTATCAAGATGTGAGAAATTTCATCATTAACGTGTTTAAGTTGTAGAAAATGTTTCTCTAATGACATAATGTAAAACACCGAGGATTATGTTCCGATTATGTTAGATTCGGCGGGAAATTTCACCTGAGTTGTTCTCTCTCTTAAAGAGACTAGAAATATTTTTATCACATCGGTCTGGCGTTGGTTAAATTTGCTAGAAATTAGAGAAATGTTGATAAGGTAACTGCTAAATCAGATGAATTCATTGTTGAACATGTTATTGCAACTTATTTCTTGTCAAATCAAGGAATTGACAATAAAGGGGAGATAATCAGTAGGAGTATATTTCAAAAATCAAACACACCTTTATACTATTTGGTGTAAATAGATACTGGTTTAGTTTTCAAAACTGAAATTAAGGGTATTAGGGGCAGACATTTTTTCCAACACTTATAAAGAAGAGGAATAATAAATTATGAATGAATTTTTAACATTAATACAGATAGCTCTGTTTTAGCACATTTTCTGATTGAATTGTAAATTGATTGTTAAATGAAGTAAAACGACATGCAAGATGCCCTTCACAATACAAATTGTACATAATTTAGCACCATATTGTTCACACAACTCACAATTGGCACGATATAATCATACAAAAATATGCATTTTAATTATTATTACTAAACACTTAACACATAATGTAATAACTGCTTGCCTGTTTATATTGCATGGTGATGGGTTTTCTGACTTTACTTCTGTGGTGCTTGGTTTTGTCTATTTCTTTGATTTTTAACTTCTCTCAGTTTGCATGGTTGAGGTTACAAATTACTTCATGGAGATGAGTTTTGAATTCATGTATGGAACTGCTTTTTGATAGAAATGACAAGTTTTTACCACTGCTGACTAGTGTGCTGTGATATCTTAGTTTGCATGTTGGTGGATACATGATCACTGCATGAAGCTGTGTTTCAATTTGGTATATGGTACAAGGGTTTGGGTTTGAATCACAACTTAATTTTGTCCTATGATGTCTCAGTTTGCGTGGTGGTTGATGTATTGTCATTGCATGGAACTGAATTCTGAATTGGTATATTGTATTGACTTTTGAAATTTTCCACTGCTTAGTGGTGGCTATGATGTTTTTGTTTGCATGGTGGTGGGTACATTATCACTGCATGGAGCTGGTTTCCGAACTGGTATATGATTCTGATTTCACTCTAGAGATGAAGAGCTTGTAATCACTGCTTAGAACCACTAACTTCACTGTCAGCCTTCCAGGGAGCTTTTGTGATTTAGCAATTGTAAATTGACAAATTGCATAGTCACAAAAGTGATCTGGGACCTGAGCCTAACCACACTAACACCTTCACAGTAGCTTAGCTTTGGATTGGGTATACTCTTCTATGGTAGATTAGAATTGTATTTGGTTATATGCTTGTATGATAGCTTAGCTTTGGAGTGGAGTATATGCTTGTATGGTAGCTTAGCTTTGGAGTTCAGTATATGCTCGTGTGGTAGCTTAGCTTTGGAGTGGGTTGTGTGTTTGTATGGTAGCTTTGCTTTGAATAAAGGTATATATCTTGTTTAAATTAGTGTAGCTTTGTGTTGGATGATATGCTTGTGCAGAAAGCAAGCTTTGGATTGGAGAATATGCCTCTGCAGTAGCCTATCTTTGGATTTGGGCTTGAATTATGATCTTGAGAGCTGTCTGCGGCTTTTGCTTGGAATATGAACTTGTCAGAAGATGCATAAAGTCTCCACTGTTTTGCCATCAATATGGAAGTCAACCAGGAACCTGATTAAAGAATTCTATGCTTGTATGCTGTTTTCCTTCAAAGTGAGGCACATATGGTTACCGAATGATGCGGTATGCTTTTATTAATACAATCTGAATAGAAAAGTTCTACAATGTCTGACCAGCATCAGGGAAATCAGCCTGTTGTTGTGATGTCATTGAGGCGGAGCTTTGTGAGAGATGGATAACTGTGTCAAGATGCTAAATGTTTAAATTCCTACAGAATAAGCTTTGGATTTTACAATCATGTTTTGCACTCTGATGATGATGTTGGAGAATGGAGAAGACATTATTTAACCATCATCAGCCTGTTATGGAGCCACAGCATTGTGAAAATAGATGTATAACTGTGTTCAGATGCTTTGGATTAAATGACCATGTTCTTCACGATGATGTAGATGATGGGAAATTAAGATTCTATTCGCTCTTACCAAGAGAGACAACATGCCATGATGATCCACAAAGTATTACCACGGCAACTTGAGATCAACATGTATACTTCATCTTGGAATAATCTGCTGTTTAAAATGGTGTTATTTTTACCAACAAACAATTTTTTTTCCTGAAAAGTGATTCCATTTCTCTGTCGACATAGTTTTTGTATGTGGTGTTTAAATAAGTTATTTTTGTTTGTGGTCTTAAAATGAACAGTTTATGTATATGGTCTTGAAATAAACAGTTTTATTTGTGGTCTAGAAGCGAGAAGTTTTTTATTTGGTCATGAAGTGGACATTTTTTGTATGTGACCTTTTGGTTTGTTTCTATATGAGCAGTTAGTAAATGTTTTGTTTTCAAATGATAGTTCGTATCATTTTAGTAAAGAATGAATATCTGTATATCATCTTTAGTTTAATTAGTTTAATATTAAATGAGGGCATTTTGTGTCAACTGATAGTTTTTTTTCCTTGAGGCTAGACCTGAATAGTTTCTGAGGATGGATTGGCTCATTTAGTTTTTTCTTAAATTTTGATAGTTTTTATATTTGTTCATGAAGGAAAAAATCATTAAACCACAGCTATCTGTTAAAAAATTTCCATAAATATAAGATGCTTTCCTTTGGAATGAAATCATATTGAATAAAGATGTTAAGCTAATTTTTACAGAGTTATATCTTTTAGGTATTGGATTATCCTTTAAAAAAATAATTAACACTCGCCAAAGATTTGTAAATTTTTCCACATAAAAATTCATAACATAACATTCTTCTGCAAATAGAGCACATGTTGATATTGATATAGTCACTAAAAGAGGTCCCAAATTATTGAAAATCAAGCAGATGCTTACTGAAAGAGTCAACTATGGGTACATTTTATTGTTGGAATTTATAAATTATGATGCTAAATAATTTTTAATATTTTTTATTTTTTCAGAAAAGTGAACAAGTCATACCGTGGACGATCTTGTCCCGTAGTTGTACACTGCAGGTAACGTGTTGACTTCTCTAAATATAGATAATTTGAATGCTGTTGAATATAAGAATCATACCAATCATGTACAGCACTTGTTCTGTCAATTCACACCTGTTTAATACAAAGGGGAAAAAAATCTAAAAATGGATGGAATATCTGTCTAAAAGACAAACCATCCATAACCTACGGTGTACTGATCAATATTGCTTTAAAAGAAGTATGGAGCAAGATTTATTAATTGATGCTGAAGTAAGGGAGACAATTCAGCATAGTTTATATTTCACCAAAAACATTGCATGTCTACATACATTTTTGTTACTTTTTGAAACAAAAAACATTTTGCATCATAGCGAATAGTTCAACAGGATTAAAGTTAGAACAGAACCCATCAAGGGTAGAAAATCACAATTATAATTAAGAATTTCTACATTTCGTCAGATGTATTACCTCCCCTCACTTAAGTAGCTAGTAATGTTTCTTGCTCTAACTGACTGGGGAGTGTATAACGTCTTTGACTATCTATATATGTTTGGTATGGCAGATACTTGCCCTTATGTACATACAATGATACAAGTATTATATATTTTAGTGAAGGGTATAGCAGAACCAGAACTTATTGTTTGACTGACATGGTTCTTAATAAGGGGAGGCAATTAACAATTTAGCAAATATATTACATTGACAAACCGCAATGTTTCTTGTTCTGATATACATATGAATGTTATGTTTTTCAGTGAAGGGTGTGGCAGAACTGGAACTTATTGTTTGATTGACATGGTACTGAACAGAATGGCCAAAGGTGCAAAAGAGATTGACATTGCTGCCACTTTGGAGCATATCAGGGATCAGAGAATGGACATGGTTAAAACAAAGGTAAGCAGTTATTTCCCTTTTATAGAAGTTATTTCTTTTATTCATAACTAGTGTCAAATAATTATCAATTGAAAGCAAATCTCAAATTCACAACAGAAATACTGTCAACATGGTAGTTTTCGCAGGGTGTTATTTTTCGCGATTTCGTGTAACAAACATTTCGCGAGGGGGGTATTTTAGCGCTCAAGGCCTTTCATATTCAACAAATGGAATTGCTTTTACATAGGTCACTTCAAAATCAAACTATTCGCGTGGGGGAAATTTTCGCAGATATTTCTCAATCGTGAATTTAGCGAAAATGTCCACGTTTACAGTAATGCATTTTTTTTTTTTGAATTTGTAGTACAAGTACAAAATGCCTGTACTCCAAATTTGCCAACTTTTGAAAATGCTAATTGAGGTTTTCAGGCTTGAGACAACTCAAAGCATGCCATTAAACCTATTAAGGGGGCATCAAATTTTTGGTATTACATATCTGCCTAATTTGCAGTCTTAAAATAAATGAATATGGAAATTTCAGTAAAGATTAGTTCTGCAGATGGCCACTGGACAGCTTGTGTCTCTTCAGTGCAGTTTGGAAGACTTTAAATCAAAACATGTGTAAGAGTTGATAGAGAACAAATTCCGTTTTTTTGTAAGCCTGGATCAATTCCTGGTTAGTTTTTTGTAGGACTGTATCTTTGTTTGTGAGGTAAGGACCCTTTTTTCCTCTTATAAAACTACTAGTGTGGAATGAAAACAACTAGCATGTTAGTCAAATCAAAGATACATTAATAAAAAAAAAACATTGGAGGTTCAAAATAATCTCATTTTTAGCTCACCTGGCTATGCCAGGGTGAGCTTTTGCCATCACTTGGCGTCCATTGTCCGTCTGTCCGTCGTTAGCTCACTTTAAAAAATCTTCTCCTCTGAAACTACTGGAGGGATTGGTTTGAAACTTATAGTAATCATCTATGACATGTCCTGTACAAACGATCCTCATTTAATTATGATCCGATGAAAAACATGGCCGCCAGTGCTAAAAATAGAACCTAGGGGTAAATTGCAGTTTTTAGCCAATAATTCAAAAACGGATGCAGATATCAAAAATCTGACATGGGATAAAATTGTTCAGAATGATGAAATGTATCTACCCTGCAATTTTGAAGAAAATCGGAAAACCTGTCTCAGAGTTACAGCCCTTTTTCCGTAAAATTTTCAAAATTGAAGCCTTTTATATTTTTTATTTCAAAAACTGTAACAGATAGAGGTGAAGTGTAAATTGCAAAAATGTTCAGCATATCAAGATCTACATACTCTGAAATTTTGAAGAAAATCCAACTGCCTGTGTTGTAGTTATTGACTTTTTCACACACACAAAAAAAAAAATCAATGCCATATAGTTATGGGTTATTTCCCTTTAAAATCTGTTTTCAAATCTTCTTTAATTTACTTTTCTCTTTTAAGTTTTAGAGAAATTCGCTGCTATCTCTTTATTAAAAATAATTATTTGTTACATAATAAAGAGCAAAAAAGTGTTTTTTGTACAAATTTTTACATTTTTTTGCAAAAATACTTTCATAAACTATACTTATTTCACAAATTAATTGTATATTAATACATGTTGTAAGTCCCAGTCGGTCAATGTTTGCCCACCATGGAAATATCATTTCTAGATAAAATAAAGATTAAAAAAAATCATTTCTAGATAAATACTGAAGTAGCATCTTACCTTCAATGTCTGCTTAACTTTCTAACTGATCTGCATGGCTATTCCTTGGTAATTTTTGTTTGCCCACCTTGCAAACATCTCTCCCAGATAAATATAGAAGTAGCATCTTAACTTCATTGCCTACATAACTTTATAACTGACCTGCATGGCTATGCCTTGCCATCACTGTGTCAGTGGTCTGTCTATCATAAACTGTTCATTCAAACATCTTCTCTGAAACCGCTGGGCCAATTGAAACCAAACTTGGGCACAATCGTCCTTATGTGGCCCCTTTTTAAAAAAAATGTCTGGCAAGTCTGTATCATATCAAAGATGGCCGCCAGCAGGAATGCGGTTTAACATTGGACCCTATAGGAAAACATTTAAGGATCTTCTTTGAAACCACTGCGCCAATTGGAACCAAACTTGGTCACAATAGTCCTTCGGTGGTCCCCTTTCAAAATTTTGTCCGGCAAGTCTGCACGTCATCCAAGATGTCCGCCAGCGGGGAACTTTGTCCAAAATTGGACCATTTTGCAAAAATCTTCTCCTCTGAAAATACTGGGCCAATTGGAACCAAACTTATTCACAATGGTCCTTAGGTGGCCCCTTTTAAAAATGTGCTCAGCAAGTCCACATTATATCTTAGATGGCTGCAGGAGGGAACATGTTTAACATTGGACCCTATAGGGAAACATATTCATAGATTTTCTCCTCTGAAAGTACATGGCCAATTGGAATCACACTTAGTCACAATGGTCCTTACTTGGTCCCCTTCATGAAATGTGTCTGGCATGTCCGCATAGCATCCAAGATGGCAGTCAGCGGGGAACATTGTATAACCTTGGACCCCATGGGAAATCATTTAAAGATCTACTCTGAAAATACTATGCCAATTGGAACCAAAGTGAGGCACAATGATCCTTACATGGTCTTCTTCAAGAAAGGTGACAGTTGGTCTTCGCCCCATCAAAAATAGCTGCCAGTGGGGAACATAGTTTAATTTTGGATCATATAACATCAGCAAACTTCAAAATGAGACCCTTAAACAGTCAATAAACAAATTTGAAAATGAGAACCTTAAATGTCGTGATTATTTTGACTTATTGTGTCAGCATGACCCAGGTGAGTGATACAGGCTCTTGAGAGCCTCTTGTTTATTTTTCGTAGTAATTTTTTTACCCATCAAAGGGTTGTTTTGCTTTTTTTGTCCAGGTCTTTTTGATTTCATGAAAAATGGGGAAAATATCAATATATTTCTGTTGTTCTTTTGTTGTGATTCCATCCAAGAAGGGAAATAACTGCTACAAAAATATCTAAATTATTTCATGGTCCCAGGTTACAAAAATCAAGAATAACCTAAAGCCAAAATCAACTAAAGATGGAGCTTTGCACGAGGTAGATGTCCTAAGTTATGTGAAATTTCTGAACTTTGCACATTTTAATTTTCAAATGATGAGTTTTCAGGCCAGATGATTGGGCTGGTGATTGAGATTAAATTTTCCATGATGTGTCTAGATTAAATTTGCTGCTGCGTTTCAACACTTGAATCAATATTTAAATATAGTAGCAACATTTTGTTAAACACCTTGACCATGACCATCAGTGTAGATTTCTACCAATTGACGACTTATATTTAATACATTATCTTATCAGACTTTGTCATGCTGTTTTAATACCCATTTACTGGTTTCTTGTATCTAAACCTATTGATACTATGAGAGAGAATGCCCTGTTCCTGCATTGAGAGTTAGCATCAGACATCACTTGCACTAAGCTTTATTTGAGTGACTTAAAATCAGTCATGTTGCAAGGTTGAATTACCTCCTTTGGTCTACTTAATTCTATCCCAGTTGCCATCACAATTTATTGCAGTAAGACTTATCCAATCAGTGTGCTCTTGTCCTACATTAACAGGTTGGGGGAAACCCCAATTGGGCTATTATATCCCAATTTGGATATTTGACCAGTTATTTGTTAATAACATTTTGGGGGTTTAATGCTGCATCATTATACATAGAAATAAATCTATAGGGTTAGAGCTTTCAGGGAATATACTTCTGTTGTCAAAAGGATGCTGCAAATTTTCAACAGATCAATTTAAGATAAAAAGAATTAGTCACTTTGACATAGTGATAAGTTAAGCTTTAAGGAGTTAACAACTGTTCTATGCTGCTTCACTTGAAGAAATATCTCCCTACAGTAAAATTAAGCAAACTGTGATAGTTTAAGAAAGAAAGTTTTTTTATTAGTATATTTGTTATATGGAGAAAAAGTTATATGAAGATGAATTTTGATTTCCTCTAGAGTTTTCTCCATGCCTTAGAAAATACTATAAATGTACAAAATGTAGGGTGTAGCAATGGTGTTTGAAACCTCAGCATCTTTACATATTTTACAAATTAAACTTCAAATTTAATCTTAAAATATTTCACAGACTTCTCGTTTCTCCTGCCTTGATAGTTTAACTATTTATAATTGTGATAATCTCGAATTATAACAGAATCAAATGCTTACTTTTACATTCTTAAAATGT
>MJUU01013488.1:0-29914 GCA_002080025.1 Modiolus philippinarum | reverse complement strand
TGACATTTTGTGAAAATGCTTCATTCTGACTTGACATCAACTGACATTATTTTATTATGACTTGACATTCCTTGAACATTTTAAATTGTGACTTGTCATTAAATGATATTTATCTTAACTTGACATTCCAGCACACTGTTTTATTTTGACTTAGCTTTTAAAGGTGATTTTTTATTTTTGTTTTTTAGAACTGGAAGTTTTATTACAGTGTTTTCTTATGACCTGACGTTTTAAGATAAAGTTTTATCATGACCTGACATTTCATGAAAAAATTTCCAATATGACTTGACATTTTATCACAATGTATTATCATTACCTTTCATGACATTTTTGTTTATTGATTACATTTTTTTCTCCAATTTTTGACGATACCTCTAATCTCTGTAAGTTGAAAATCTAAGAACTGGTGACAAAGTTTGAGCGAAAAGAGCATAATTATATTGACTTGTCTGTTTTTGTCTTTGTGGATATCTACTTAAATGTTATAGTTATGTGATTTTGATCTGTGATCTTGTTTTGTTGTATTTGGTTATTAGTTATATCTTTAATCAAATTTTAACTCTTGAGGAGTAGGACTTTGAAATGTGCTGTTTTTCTGTGATATCTTAAATACAAAAAATATGTATTACGGGATTTTTCAAAAAGAAAAATAAACCTTTTAAGTGAAAAGGCTTTCTAACTTTATAAGCAAGTAAAATGAAACTAAATACTATTTTAAATTAATCAAGTGAACCAACACCTGGTGTGCCTAAGTTTGTACGAAACTTGTAAATGACGAGGCCATCTGTAAGGATACTTTTCTTCTTGTTCTAATATTTTGAAATAAACAAAATCATAAATAACATTACCAAAGAGGAAAAAATAATGTGTCAAGTACATTGCATAAATTGATAACAATGCTGACGGTAAATTATTATCATGCTTACTAGATAAGTGGTTAATTTATGCAAGAATGCAAACTTCATGCAATGAAATATATTTTACATTACAAGATGTTTATTGTAAATGATAAAAAAAAAATTACAAAAGTTTCATTTTCCAACAATATTAAGAGAAATCCCAAAATTTTGCTACCAGGGAAAATATCCGCTGATTGTAAATGTCAGCATTTTAATTCTTGTTACTTGTCTTTGTTGATGTTATTGTTATGGAAAAATTTAAGCAACATTAAATCAAAACTGCTACCATTAGATACTCCAAGCATTCTTATGTATATTTTTGGATAGATTTAGTCACTAATATAAAGACAGTGAGACCTAATTATAGGTCAATTAATAAATAATTCATGGCAGGTATATGGTTATTGGAAATTTGATCATGGGCTGGGCCCTTATATTCATATTTAACCCAGAGCATTAGGGAGGGGTTAAATTTACAAATATAAAGGCCCAGCCCATGGTTAAATGACAATAACCATATACCTGCCATTAATTATTTCGATCCTAATATGACAGAAAATGGAATATTCCATTCTGAAGCAACCTAACAAAAGGCGGATTAAGGGCCTCCATTGCTGTCTGTGTCTGCCTAGTCACAATACACAATCTGATGTTTTCAAACAGATGCAAGTTCAAAATCCAAATGGAAAGAAAAAGAATACACATTGATGGGTCTGAATTGCATGATTAAGTTAAAAAATGTTCTTAACATTTATTTTCTTCACAAACTAAGACAAACAAAATTAAGAATATGGTTGTTTTGCATCCCTTTTATGCTTATTCAGATACCATTTGCGCATGTGCGAAATATATGGTTATCGATTATTATACTGGTTGACGATTAATACTAGGGTATTTGTATACCCAGAAAATTTGTATGCTAATATGATAATACACTTGCAAAAAAATGAGAATTTTTAATAGTCTTGGGATTGGAAACATTGTGAAAACATGCAAAAACAAGTGATTTGTATTCTCAAGTTTTGCAATCTGTCTATGCTGCACATCAGTCTTAAGATATATGTCACAGGGGGTTTTCACTAATTACTTAATCTCTAGGATATTTTTAACATTAAATATTTTACTTATCACATTATTTAGTGAAATGTCACAATTCATTTATTGATAATTTTAAGTTGTTGCCTCATCCTTCACTATATTTAATTTTGAAATCATATATAAGATCTGTTTGTATTCTTGCAAAATGGGATTGTATAAAGAAATGTAAGGATCAAGGTTGTGTTTTCTATATTTGGCAGGAAACAAGTTTAATATCTATTAATTCTTTATGAATCGTTTTTTTTCTGTCCTTTGTGCAAAATGCCTAAGTTGAATTTATTTTAAGGAGGTTCGCTACTCAATTTGAAAATAAATAGGATTTCAAATAAACATGATTTTTTGTTAGAAAATTAAAAAAGAAACAATTTAAGTGAAAAAAAATGATAGGTTGATGATCTAGTTTTTGAGATTTAAGTGATTGAAAATTTGGCGGGAAACCGAACTCCTCTGATTTTTCATAGGATTTACATTAACAATGTCTGACCATGAATGAATGTGACAGAATAAATAGAATTCAATGAATTTTTTACAAAATGCTCACAAAGATGTATAAAATGAAATTATGGAAAAAAATAAGGGGGTCAATGCAAAAAATTATAATGCTTTTAGATGGATAAAATCCGAGGATTCCGAAAATCTGACCAAAATCCCAAAACATGAGGAGCAAACCTCCTTAAGTTGGAACTCGATTGTAGCAATTCTAGCAATCATGTGACAATGCCTAATATCATGTGACAATTCCTGAAATCAATGTAATTGTGTGACATTTCCTAAAATCATGTGACAAAATATTCTTAAATTCACATGACAAGTCTTAAGTCATGTGACAACCTGAAGTCATGTGACAATTCCTCTAAATTAATGTTACATTTGTGATATGGCTCAATGTTGGACCAAATATATATTATACAACTTTTGTTAATGCCTATATTTTATGAGGTTTGATGTTACAGATTATATATATATTTTTCTCTTTATGTACATTTTAGATGTATATGAAACAATATATTTATCAGATCAGATATTGCAGAAATATTTTCTGAATCATATAAAATGTATTTTGATTTCAACATGGGATGCATTGTAATGATGCATTTTGGCAAACTGAATTTAATAGAAGTTTTAATGATTCTGTGGGTTTAAATTATTTTAAGTCTTATCAATCCAAATTAATGAAAGATTTCTACTTAAAATCAGTTAATTGTGTCATTTTTCTCTATTTGAAAAGTCAGATTTTTTCCACATTAAAAACTGAGTTCAATCCTCTGTGACCTTTCAAACTCTACAACAAATGTTTTGCCTTTCATTTTGAAAAGTCAGGCACATTAGAAATTTTGTCAATTCTTCTGTGACCTTTAGAACATGTCTTTTATAAATTTTACAGCCAATGTTTGCCAGGATATGTGAAATGAGAATATTGAACTTTGTATGACATCTGATCTTCTCTGCCTTCTCAATCTCTGTATGTTGTATTATTGATTGTAGTAGAGGTCAATAAATCGTCAATGCAATCTGTATACACGTCTTAATTTATATTTCTGCCTTTACAAGAGTAGACCATACAACAGCTATTCTTTAGTGGATGAGAGTGAGATTTCCACTTAGGACTATTCCAGTAAAAATTCCACTGTGGGGTAGAATGCCACTTATTTTTATAACCCCCACCAAGAGAAAAAAAAATAAATATATAATTAAACTATTAGGACATAATAGAAATTGACCTTACACCAACAGAAAAAAGCTAGAAGTGGTGCCATTAGAAATGATGGCCATCCCCACACTACCCTGTTTGACACAGAAAACAGTTGCTATAGACCCTTGGTTAAATTTTTCTCAATTTGTTTGAAATCAAATTATTGATAGTCAATATTTTATTATAAAGGAATACAAATATGTATGGTTGCTAGGTAGAATTCCAAAAAAAGTGGTCATTCAGGCTTTCAGGAGGATTACCAAAGCTGGAATCAAATATTTTGGTAATCCAATAAGTAAAAATGTTTGTCATCAACAGATGCCCAAAGATGTCAGCTTGTCAGTGGAACTTGTCCTATATTTTGGATTTATGGATTTAATTTCATCATAGAATTGTTGCATATTGTCTGCAGATGTGCATTTGCTTTGGAATTTTGATTCCAGTTCCAACTTTGGTTAATTTCCTGAAAATGTTAAGGACTCATATTTTTAGCTCACCTGGCTATAGTAGGGTGAGCTTTTGTCATCACTTTTCGTCTGTCGTCCATCCGTCGTAAACTTTTCATTCAAAGATCTTCTCCTCTGAAACTACTTGGCCAATTGGAAACAACCTTGGCCACAATAGTCCTAAGATAGTCCCCTGCATAAAACTTGTTTTTCAGATCCAAGATGACTGCCAGCGGGGATCATATTTTTAACATTGGACCCTATGGGAAAACACATTCAAAGATCTTCTCCTCTGAAAGTATTTGGCCCATTGAAACCAAATTTGACCACAATAGTCCTTAGATGGCCCCCTGCAAAAAACTTGTTTTTCAGATCAGCGCTATATCCAAGATGGCTGCTTGTGGGGATCATAGTTTTAACAATGGACCCTTTGGGAAAACACATTCAAAGATCTTCTTCTCTGAAACTGCTTAGCCAGTTGGAAGCAAACTTTGCCATAATAGTCTTTAGTTAGTGCTTTGCAAAAAAGATATTTTTCAGGTCTGTGCTATATTTAAGATGGCTGCCAGCAGGGAATATAGATTTAACATTGGACCCTATTGGAAAACATTCAAAGATCTCCTCTGAAAGTACTTGGCCAATTATAAAAACATACTTGGTCACAATGGTTCATAGTTGTTCCTGTTTGAAAAATGTGCCCCGCACATTCAAGATGGCCCCAGTGGGGAACATAGTTTAACTTTGAAACCTATCAGAATGCATTCAAGGAATTTCTCAGAAAATATTTATCCAATTGGAACCAAAATTAGACTCAACAGACCATAATTGGATCAAAGAAAGGTGACAGTAGGTCTGCACCTGCAACCAAAGTACATGTAGATGCCAGTCTGGAAAATAGTTTAATTTGAGATAATATAACATCAATGTCTTAAACAAATTCGAAAAAGATGCCCTTAAAATATTGGAATTATTTTAACTGCATATGTCAGCCATGGACCTGGTGAGTGATACAGGCTCTTGAGAGCCTCTTGTTTTAAATATTAGCATGTTAGATTATATTTTGCTAAGAGTTTGAAAAAAAAAAAAAAAAAATTCTGAATACTTGGAATTATAAAATGTGATTCCAACTTTGGTAAATATCCTGAAAGTCTCAAAGACCACTTATTTTTTAGCTCACCTGATCCAAAGGGTCAGTGTGAGCTATTGCCATCACTTGGCGTCCATCGTTCGTCCATGTGTCTGTTAACTTTTCACATTTTCATCAATTCCTCTGAAACCACTGAGGCAAATTCAACCAAACTTTACAGGAATGATGTATGGAAGGTCCTTTACAAAGATTGCTCATTTCGTTCCAAACCGACAAAAAACATGGCCACCAGCGCGGAACTTGTATTTTACATTGGATCCTATGGGAAAAACGTCATTTTCATCAAATCCTCTTAAACCACTGAAGCAAATTCAACCAAACTTTATAGGAATGATGTATGCAAGGTCCTTTACAAAGATTGCCCATTTCCTTCTGATCCGACAAAAAACATGGCCGCTAGCGCGGAACTTGTATTTAACATTGAACCTTATGGAAAAAAACATCATTTTCATCAACTCGTCTGAAACCAGTGAAGCAGATTCAACCAAACTTTACAGGAATGATGTATGGAAGGTCCTTTACAAAGATTGCTCATTTCGTTCCGATTCGATAAAAAATATTGCAGCAAGCACGGAACATAGTTTAACATTGGACCCTATGGTAAAAAACATTTTCATCTTCTCCTCTTAATCCACTGAAGCAAATTTAACCAAACTTTACAGGAATGATGTACTAAAGGTCCTTAACGAAGATTGCTCATTTCATTCTGATGTGATTAAAAAACATGGCCGCCAGCACAGAACATAGTTTAACATTGGACCCTATGGGAAAAAACATTTTCATCTTCTCTGAAACCACTGAAGCAAATTCAATTAAACTTTACAGGAATGATGTACTAAAGGTCTTTAACAAAGGTTGCTCATTTGGTCCCGATCTGATAAAAAAGATGGTCCCCAGCACAGAACTTAGGTTTAACTTTGAACCCTAAGGGGGAAATCACGTTTTCATCTTCTCCTCTGAAACCACTGAAGTAAATTCAACTAAACTTTACCGCAATGATGTACTAAAGGTCACTGACAAAGATAGCTCATTTCCTACTGATCCGATAAAAAACATGGCCCTGAGCATAGAACATAGTTAAACATTGGACCCTATTGGAAAATCACATTTTGAGCATCTCCTCTTAACCACTGAAGCAAATTCAACCAAACTTTACAGGAATGATGTACTAAAGATCCTAGACAAAGGTTGCTCATTTTGTTCTGATCCGATAAAAACATGGCCATCAGCACAGAACTTAGTTTAACATTGGACCCAATGGGAAAATCGCATTTTCATCTTCTCCTCTGAAACCACTGAAGCAAATTTAACCAAACTTTACGAGAGTAATGTACTAAAACGGCTAAAGCAAATTCAACCATACTTTACAGGAATGATGTATTAAAGGTCCTTAACAAAGGTTGCTCGTTTCTTTCTGATCCGATAAAAGACATGGCTGCCAGCATGCAACTTAAGTTTAACATTGGACCCTTTGGGAAAATCACATTTTCATCTTCCCCGTTAAAACCGCTGAGGTAAATTTATCATAACGTTACAATCCAAAGTAAATCAAAGCTCCGATTGAGCTGAATCTCGAAGCCCTGAAAATCTACACGTGGCAAAACTTCGTAGTCGAAAGAACTGCTGCATATGTCTGCATGTATTAAGTTATTCTGTAATACGTGGAAATAATCGGATTGTGTGATTTCCTATGTAGATTTCATTGCTATAAATGTATGCAGTACATTGTCACAGGTAAACAAATGTTATTTCATCTCCCAAATTACTGCGCGACAAGTTCGTTGATCCGAGACGCAATATAAAAAAACGAGTAATTTGATAAACATGCATATTGTTTTCAATTTATTAAAACAACACTGTATTCAACTCAAGAAAATGAAGAATTATAACTTAAATACTAAATGTATACGATTTTGAAAGAAACTTGCGCACTATGTTTTATCGGAAGCACGAAGATCATCTTTTAGAGCTGTTAATAGGCTTGAAGCCTCATGCGGGGCACGTGATTTTTTCTTGCCATATCAATATCTCCCCAGCCATTTCATGGCTTCGAGATAAAAATGGCTGCCAGCGCAAAACTTACAAAAAATGTAGGTTTAACATTGGACCCTATGGGAAAAATTACATTTTCATCTTCTGCTCTGAAACCACCGCAACATTTCAACCAAATTTTACAGGAATGATGTACAGAAGGTACTTTACAAAAAATGCTCATTTCATTTCGATCTGACTAAAAACATGACCTCCACTGCAGAACATAATTTTCCATTGGAGCCGTGTGTGAGATATAGCCAATCCTTTTCATCATCTTCTCTGAAACTATTCTAACAAATTGAACTAAATGTATAGATGGTCCTTTACAAAAATTACTCATTTCAATAGGATCAGACCAAAAACATGGGTGCTAATGGAGAACATAGCTTAACATTAGACCCCATTAATGGTACAGTAATAAACATATTTTTGGTCATGCATGGCATACATGTAGATCTAAGAATTTTGTCAGGTGAGTGATACAGGCTCAGTCTCTGAGCCTCTAGTTGGAATTCTGCCTAGCACCTGTTTCCATTAGTACAAATATTTTCGCCACTTGAATTTCAAAATATTTGATTCAAATTTTGGTAAATTTCCAGAAAGTCTCAAAGACCACTTATTTTTTGGAATTCTACTTAGCAACCATACTGTCAAGTTTTGATTCAATTAGGACATTTTTTTCCATACCTGTCAACTCTTCCGATTTCGTCGGGAGGCTCCGGAGATTTTGTCAAAAATTCACGTATCTCCAGACAGATATCAGTCTCCTGAGCGGGAGTTGACAATCTCCCGATTTCCGAAAAATCGCTAAAAATGGATGTATGATGCTCATAATCTTTGTCACTTTTATCTAATTGCCCAAAGTGATAGTTTTATTGCACCTGTTCTGCTAATTAAAGGATTAATTCTGTCGTAAACAAACATTCGTCGACAGTGGTTACCTGAGTTATCACCTAATTACCCGTCAATCAGAGATTACCTGCTTACCTTCATCGCAATTTCCATTCAATTGCTTAAGATAATTTTTTTTGAACAGGTACTCCAACGAAAAAAATTTAATGTTCGCATTCAATGAATATATCGGTGCAAAAAGATAGTTATCTGCTTCAATAATAAGAATTGAACTTTTAATCTCCCAAAAATTTAGATTGAGGATAAATTAGCATAATTAAAAAATTACAATTTTTCCACTTCCGGTATTTTTTCTTCGCATTTACCAGTTCTATTGAGAGCTAAGGAAAAACTGGTTCAAAGTTATTTGGAGTTACGGCGCTTTGGCCACTAATTGAGATTTATTAACTTCAAGAAAACTGCAAAAACAAGTAAAAATTAAAATTGCCGTGCACCCGTACGTGCATTCATGAATCTATTTGAAACTTTGCAGTTTAAAAGTATGAGTTATAATTAAATAGAACCCTTAACGCGCGTCTTCATGAACCATGTCATCATTTTGTATTTGTGCAATTGAAAATTGATAAATCATAAAACTTTGCTTACAAAATTCTTCGTTGGAGTACCTATTGAATTTCTTTTCCCATTTATTTTCACAATTAAATTTCCATTTGAATGCAGGAAAAAAATATCTATTTTTTACCAGAACACGTGTTTTGACACTTGAGTTGTTTCCCTTTAAAATCTGTGTTTTAGTTTTTATGATTTTATTCTAAAGCATTTTAATTATGATCCTTTTGTATGAATCAATTGACATAAAAAAACCAAATTTGAACTTACATTTAAAAGCATGAAAATGTTTTAAGACAAAATTTGCTAGCTTTTTGCAAAATTATTTATTTTTATTTACAAATTCAAGGTAATTTATTTGATGACATGAATATTAATTTTACTTCAGTTTTATATTTTGAAATTCTAGTAGGCCAGGTGATGATTAATCAGGAAGGCCTAGTCTAGGAGTAGTCCTTCTGGTATGTAGACGGTCAATTAAGCCATACTTGGAACTATGTCCATTTGCATTCAAGAACATCAATGTAAATTAGCATCAGCACAGTAGTTTAATTGAGTATTTACATACATTTAAGTATCATTTAGACTGAATTCTGTTAAAATAGGCCTATATATATGTCACGAAAGCCTCTTATGGCAAATCTCCCTACTTGAGAAAAATTTTGGTAGGGAGATCTCCCTACTTGGGGCTTTAAAAGTTGAACAGGTATGTTTTCACAAATTTTATTTGCAAAATATTTGATTCCAGTTTTGGAAAACTTCCTGAAAGTCTCTAAGACCACTTATTTATTCTTTGTCGAAAATTGGGCCCTTTATTCAAAGATCTTCTCCTCTGAAACTACTGGGCCAATTGGAACCAAACTTGGTCACAATGGTCCTTAGCTGACCCCTTTTAAGAAATATGTCCGGCAAGTCCGTATCATATCCAAGATGGCTGCCAGCTGGGAACATGTTTTTAGCTCACCTGGCTATGCCAGGGTGAGCTATTGCCATCACTTGGCGTCCGTCGTCCGTCCATTGTCCGTCCGTCGTCCATAGTCCGTCCGTCGTTAGCTCACTTTCAAAAATCTTCTCCTCTGAAACCACTGGGTTAAATGGAACCAAACTTTAACTGAATCATCAATAGGGTATCTAGTTTAAAATTTTTTATTTTGTATGTCTTAGGTCAAACAACATGGCTGTCGTTACTAAAAATAGAACATAGGGGTAAATTACAGTTTTTGGCAAATAACTCAAAAACCGTTACAGATATCAAAAATCTGACATCGGGTAAAAATGATCAGCATGAGAAGATACCCATGCTGAAATTTTGGAAAAAATCTGATGACCCGTCTAAGAGTTATTGCCCCTTTTCCGTAAAATTTTGATGTTTTTTATTTTTTATTAGAAAAAAACTATAACAGATAGAGGTTAAGTTTAAATTGCAAAAATGTTCAGCATGTTAAGATCTACCAACATGGATATTTTGAAGAAAATCCAAGTACCTATATATGAGTTGTGGTCCTTTATTTGTCAAATTTTTCGTGATTTTTTACTTTTTGTCCTATATTTCAAAAACGCTTTGAGATAGAGGTCAAGTTTAAATTGCAAAAATGTTCAGCATGTTAAGGACTATATTTTATTGAACACATTGAAGTTTTCCGACCGCTTCCAAGATGGCCGCCATGCAGCGGGGAACTTAGTTTACCATTTGACCTAATGGGAAAATGCATACAAAGAACTTCTTCTTGAGAACCACTGAATGGATTTGAACCAAACTGGGCATGAATGATGCTTATGAGGTGCTGACCAGGTGTTGTTACTTTGGTGCCGATCCATCATCCAACATGGCCGCCAGCGGGGATCTTAATTTTAACATTGGACCCTATGGGAAAATGCATACAAAGAACTTCTACTTTAGAACCACTGAATGGATTTGAACCAAACTTAGCATGAATGATGTTTATGAGGTGCTGACCAAGTGCTGACCAAGTGTTATTACTTTGGTGCTAATCTTTCATCTTACATGACCGACAGCATTGGACCCTATGGGAAATGCACACAAAGATCTTCTAGAGAACTGCTGAATGGATTTAAATAAAACATGACATGAATGATGCCTGTCAGGTGCTGACCAAGTGTCACCAGCTGTGAACTTAATTTAACAAAAGATCTTCTTCTAGAGAACTGCTTAATAGATTTAATCCAAACTTTGCTTATGAGAAGCTGACCAAGTGTTGTTACTTCAGGTCTGATCCATCATCAAACATGGCTGCCAGCAATGAATTGGACCCTAAGGGGAAATGCATACAAAAATATCATGGAAACCCATTGAATGGATTCAATTTAAACATTGCATAAATGAAACTTGTGAGATTTTGACCAAGCTTGTTACTTTGGTGCTGATCCGTCTTCCGACATGGCCACCAGTAGCAAAACTTAGTTTAACATTGGACCCAGTGGGAAATGCATAAAAAGATCTTCTCCTCTGAAACTGCTTGAACAATTTCAGTCGAATTTTGATATGACAGTCCTTATGTGACCCTCTTCAACGTTTTATGTTAAAAAGCTGCCAGCAGGGAACGTAGATTAGCATAGACCCCTTAAGTTTGGAAACTGCATTCAAAAATCTTCTCTGAAACTGCTTGAACAATTTTAATTAAATTCTATAAAAAGTTTCTGATTTTTATGTACATACACCACCAAAGATGAACCATCAATTGGAAATTATAGTGCTGCAGGACCCAGGTGAGCGATGCAGGCTCTTGAGAGCCTCTTGTTAACAGTGGACCCTATGGGGAAAGCATTCAAAGACCTTCTGCTCTGAAACAACTTTGCCGATTGGAACCAAACTTGGTCACAATAGTTCTTAGGTGGTCCCCTTTATAATATGTGTCCGGCAAGTCCGCATGTCATCCAAGATGACCGCCAGCAGGGATCTTTGTTGAAAATTTGGCTCTATATTCAAAGATCTTATGCTCTGAAATAACTGCGCCAACTGGAACCAAACTTGGTCAGAATGATCCTTAGGTGGCTCCTTTTTAAAAAAAAATGTGTCCTCCTTTTTAAAAAAAATGTGTCGGGCAAGTCCGTATCATATGCAAGATGGCCGACAGCGGGGATGGTGGTTTTAACATTGGACCCTATTGGAACGTATTCAGACATTTTCTTCTCTGAAACCACAAGGCCAATTGGAACCAAACATGGTCACAATAGTCCTTTGGTGGTCCCCTTCAAAGAATATGTCTGGCAAGTCAGGATGCCATCCAAGATGGCCGCCAGCAGGGATCTTTGTCGAAAATTGGGCCCTATATTCAAAGATCTTCTCAGAAACTACTGGGCCAATTGGAACCAAAGTTGGTCACAATGTTCCTTTAAGGTGCCCCCTTTTATATTTCCGGCAAGTCCGTATCATATCCAAGATGGCCGCCAGCGGGGAACATGCTTTTAGCATTAGAGCCTTTGGGGAATAGCATTCAAAGAATTTCTCTGAAACCACTGGGCCGATTGGAACCAAACTTGGTCACAATAGTCCTTGGATGGTCCCTTTTAAATAGTGTGTCCAACAAGTCTGCACATCATCCAAGATGACCGCCAGCGGGGGTCTTTGTTGAAAATTGGACTATATATTCAAAGATCTTTCGCTCTGAAATAACTAAGCCAATTGGAACCAAATTTGGTCACAATGATATTTAGGTGGCTCCTTTAACAAAATGTGTCAAGCAAGTCCTTATCATATTCAAGCTGGCCACCAGCGGGGAAGGTGGTTTTAGCATTGGACCCTATGGGAACGCATTCAAAGATCTTCTCCGAAACCGCTGGGCCTGTTGGAACTAAACTTTGTCACAAGTCTTTGGTTCCCCTTTAAAAATGTGTCCGGCAATTCACATGTCATCCAAGATGGCCACCAGCGGGGAACTTTGTCACAAATTGGACAATATATGCAAAAATTTTCTCCTGGGCCCATTGGAACCAAACTTGGTCACAATGGTCCTGAGGAGGTTCCTTTTAAAAATGTGTTCGGCAAATCCGCATCATATCCAAGATGGCTGCCAGCGAGGAACGTGTTTTAACATTGGACCCTATGGGGAAACAAATTCAAAGGTCTCCTCCTCTGAAAGTACATGGCCAATTGGAATCATACTTTGTCACAATGGTCCTTACTTAGTTCCTCTTTAAAAGATATGTCTGTCATGTCTGCATAACATCCAAGATGGTGGCCAGCGGGCAACATAGTTCAGCATAGGACCCTATGGGGAAATGTATTAAAAGATCTCTGAAACTACTTGGCCAGTTGGAATGAAATTTGTCGTAAAAGATGACCCCAAAGTTTAACCTTGGACCCCATAGCAGGGTTATTCAAATATCTTCTCCTCTGAAATTACTAGGCCAATTGGAATCAAAGCGAGGCACAATGGTCCTTAGATGGTTTTCTTCAAGAAAGGTGACAGTCAGTCTGCGCCCCATCAAAAATAGCTGCCAATGGCAAACATAGTTTAATTTTGGATCATATAACATCAATGTCTATAAACAAACTTGAAAATGAGACCCTTAACAGTCGATAATCAAAATTGAAAATGAGACCCTTAAACATTGGGATTATTTTGATTTAATGTGTCAGCCATGGCCCAGGTGAGCGATACAGGCTCTTGAGAGCCTCTTGTTTTTAATTCTACACAGCAACCATATATCCTTCTATTCCTTTGTAGGAAAAATAGTAACTATTGATAATTTGGGATAAAAGAAAAGTGGTGAAAATTACTCCCAGGGTCTATAACAACTGTTTTCTGTGTCAAATAGGGATGTGCGGTGATGACACCAAATGATTTATATTTTATGTAATAGCATTGAATTTCAGAACATTTTATGAAAAAAAACATGTATTTAAGATTTATTTTTTTTACTTTTTGAAATATAGTGTTACATATTTTTGCAATTAAAAATCAATAAACAACTGAAGTTTAAGCAATTAGCTGTTAAAAAAAAATAGAATTTACATTTTTAGAGAAATATGGAAATGCTTAAATTGCCCTTAAAAGATGGGACAAAACCTTCTGGTATAAAGACAAACATTATTTGGGGGGGGTTGAATTAGTTCACAGCTATTCACAAAGTATGACAAAAAGTTTAATATACAAAATTAATTTTTCCTGTGAAAAATCCTCTCGGAAAAACGTATCTAGCGGGTCCATACCTCATCCAAGATAGTTGCAAACAAGGAACATAGTTTAAACATTGGACCTTATAGAAAATGCATTTAATAAACTTCTTCTGAAAATTACTTGTCAAATCAGAACTAAACTAAGTCACATTCTAAAAAGGTTTCCAGCAAGTCTGTACCTCATCCAAGATGGTCGCCTGCTCGGAACATAGTTTTAACATTGGAGCCCATGGAAAACACTTTCAAAGATTTTCTTATCAAAAAATACTTGTCCAATTAGAACCGAACTTAGTCACAATGGTCCTTAGATGCTCCCTTTCGAAAAGGGTGTCCGGCAGATGGGTATCTCATCCACGATGGCCGCCAGCGTGAAACATAGTTTTAACATTAGGCCCTATGGAAAACGCTTTCAAAGATTTTCTTATCACAAACTTCTAGTCCAATTGTAACCAAACTTAGTCATAATGGTCCTTAGATGGGCGCTTTTGAAAAAAGGTGTCCAGCAGGTGTGTACCTCATCCAAGATGACTGCCACCTCGAAACATAATGTTAACATTATACCCTATTGGAAACGCTTTCAAAGATCTTCTCAGAAACTACTAGTCCAATTAGAATAAAACTTGGTCACCATGGCCCTAAGATGGTTCCTTCCAGAAAAGGTATCCGGCAGGTCCGTACCTCATCCAAGATATAACATAGTTTTGCTGAGGTACGGACCTATAATTTTTCGAAAAGACCATCTAAGGACCATTGTGACTGAGTCTAGTTTAAATTGTCTAAGTAGATCCTGAGGATATTTTTAATGAGTTGGAATATCAAACTATCCCTGGATATCATATATTGGAAAGCACCATCTAAGGACCATTTTGACTAAGTTTAGTACTTATTGGACAAGTAATATCCGAGAAGTTCTTTGAATGTGGTGCACAGGGTCGAATATTTTACGAAAGGATATGGAGTGAATGAACACGAGACCATAACACATATGTTTACTCCAACTGCAATTAATTTTAATATTTTTATTAAGTTTCTGAGAAGGTCTTTGAATGTATCTTCTACAGGAAAAACAATGGTAGCATAATACCGAAGGAACAAAACACAAGATTGCACAAATCAAATTTAGGAGACAAAGCAAAAGCAAGAACACAGCCAGAAGACACTACACACCGACATAACACACAAACACCATAAACACAACACTTAAAACTTAAACAATGTGAACAGTATCTGTTTTGTAGCTGATCGGTTAATGTCATTTTCTATACCGTTGACATAACCAATTAAAACTCATGGTACATTTTACTTCTCTAATCCTCAAAAAATACAATGATAAGATTTTGAAAAGCTTCTGTATATCTCTTTAGTATTTAGACAATAACGATCACAAACACCAATAACAAGACAAAACAAGAAATCCACAATATGTTAAACAAGACAACAACAACAAAAACTAAAGCACTGACAGTGTGAACCTCCATGAAAACCGAAGGTGACATCAGGTGTTCTGGAAGGGTAGGCATGAAATGATGAAATGTTACGATATATCATTTTTGGAAGGCGCCATCTAACGCTAACGACAATCATTGCTAAGCTTGGTTCGGATTGGTCTTAGATTCTTAGAAGATCTTTGAATGTATTTTCCACAAGGTCCAATGTTAAACTATGTTAACCACTAGAGGCAATTTAGGATGGGGTATGAACACTCCAGATACCGTATAGCGGGTTATTTCGCGGGTCAAAAAATTTTACGGATTTGAGCGGGAAAAGTATGCCAAAAATTTAAGCGTTTTAAATTTTCGTGGATTATCAAAGGTCATATATATATATCTTAAGAATACAAGAAATGTTCGCGGAATTTATTTTCACGATTTTAGCGGTCCCTCCGCGAAAATAAAAACCCCGCGAAAATTACCCGCTATACGGTACAATTTTTAGAATGGACCATCTAAGTATATTGTGAGAAAGTTTGGTTCTAATTGGACTAGTAATTTCTAGGAAAATCTTGCAACACGTTTTCCATGGAGTGTAATGTTAACTTTTGTCTACACTGGCGGCCATCTTTGATATGGTACCGACTTTCTGTTTACCGTTTTGGAAGGGATCATCCAGGGACTGTTGTGACTAAGTTTGGTTCGTAATGGCAAAGTAGCCTCTGAGAAGGTATTTTTAAGTGTTTTTCACAGAATACTAATTAACCATCTTGTAGCCATTTTAGTAGTATAGAAGTATAGACCTGAGTTTGGTTCTAATAGGACTCAAAGTGTCTGAGAGGAAGATCTTTGAATGTGTTTCCATTTGGTCCAGTGGTTATCTGGTCCCCGCTGGTGGCAATCTTGGATGAGGTGCAGAATTGTTGAACATTATTTTGAAAGGAACTATGAAAGGACCGTTCTGATTTAGTTTGGTTTGATATGCAGTTTTGGTAGAGATTTTTGAATGTGTTTTCCTAGGATAAATGTCAAACTATGTTGGATAGGGTACAAATCTGTTAGATGTAATCTCTACGAGTGACCACCCAAGGACCATTTTGATTAGTTTGATCAAAAATGGCACAGTGCTTTTAGAGAAGATCATTGAATGACGGACGACAGACGACAGACTCCAAGTGTGTACAAAAAACTCACATTTGATATAGCCACGTGAGCTTTAAAACAAATTTTGTAAATGGGGCCTTATTTTTATGGAATTCCTGCTTTTTGGCTAAAATGTATTTCTTTCCGAGTACTTAAAAAATGTGGAAAGAAAGGAAATGGGGTAAATGTCGAGGAGACAACATCCAATATCCAGGTTAATACGACCCAAACCAAAGCATCTAGGGGTCACTGTACGGTCTTCAACAAAGTGAGGAACCTCACACCATATAGCAAGCCCTAGATGGCCCTAAAAAGTGAATAAATCAATGGAAACAAACCACATCCGATAAAGTTTGTGTGAATAGACGATGAGGTGTGTATCCAAATCAAGCAACTATATTGGTTTACTCTCAAAGCGACATTTTTTAGTTTTTTTTTTTCCATAGGTACCATGTTAAACTATGTTCTCTTGGCGGCCATCTTGAATTGGGTATTTGTCAGATACCTTTGCAGAAGGGAATATTTAACGACCATTGTGACTAAGCCTGGTTCTATCCGGACTAGTAGTTTCTGCGAAAAAGATCTTTCAATGTTTTTTCATTAAGTCCAATTTTTCACTATGTTCCTCTTTGGTGGCCATCTTGCATTAGTTACAGAACTCTTTGATACATTTTTGGAAGGAGTCACCTAGGAAACATTATCTTTTAGTTTGGTTCTAATAAGACTAATAGCTTCTGAGATCTTTGGATTTTTTCCTTGGGTCCAATGTTAATCTGTTCCCACTGTTGGCAATGTCGGATTAGGTGCAGACCTGTGAGACATTATTTTTGGAAAGGACTATCTAAGGACCGTTCTGGCTAAGTTTTGTTCTAATCGGACAGTTTTTTAAGAAAATTTTTGAATGTGTTTCCAAAGGATGTACATCGTATGTCAAACTATATTACCTGCTTGAGCAATCCTGGATAGGGTACAAACCAGCCATATACAATTCTTAAAAAGTGACCACGCAGGAACCCTTTTGATTAGGTTTGGTCCCAAGTGACAGTGGCTTCAGACGAGATTGACGGACGACAGACAATGGGCTCAAAGTGATGGCAAAAAGCTCACATGTGATATAGCTAGATGATTATTTTTATGAAATTCCTGCATTATGTTTAACTTGTATTTCTTTTCGAATTGCTTTTAAAAAAATCAGCAATTAAAGGCAATGTTCGTGTGAATAGACGATCAGCTGTTTATCCAAATCAAGCAGGTCTATTGGATAACTCTTAAAATGATGGTTACTTTAGTTTGTGGAAAAGGTATAATCACCAAGGTATACACCAATAACATGTTAAACAATGCTCGCCACTAGCGGTCATCTTTGATGTCCTTCGGGCAGTCCGAATATTTTTAAGAAGGATCATCTAAGGTCCATTGTAAGTAAATTTTCTTATGCCAAATCATGTTCTATCGGACCATAATGGATAAGGTACGGATCTTTCGGATGTTTTTTGTAAGAGACAATCTAGGGAGAGAAAGATCTTTGAATGTGTTCTCAATTGGGTCCAATGTTAATCTGCTCCACGCTGTTGGCTGCTTGGATGAGGTACAGACCTGTGGGATTTTTTTTGGAAGGACTATTTAACCACCGTTCTGAAGTTTTGTTCTAATTATCCAAGTATGCAGATGCAGGTTTTAAAAGTGAGCATCAAGGAACCATTGTGTTGAGTTTGGTTTCAGATGAGAAGATCTTTGAAAGACAGACGACGGACGCCAAGTGATGACAAAAAGCTCACATTAGATGTAGCCAGGTGAGCTTAAATTTGAAATTAAAACAAAATTCCTAAATGAGTCCTTATTTTATGAAATTCCCACTTTTTAGATGACATGTATTTTCTGTTCGAGTACTTTATAAATGTAAACAATGTTTGTGTGAATAGACGATGAGCTCTGTGTACATATCGAGCAAGTCTATTGGTTTACTCTCAAAGCAACGTGGCAGTTACTTTATATGTAGAAAGGGCACAACCACCAAGGTATAAACATGTAGCGGCTGAAACAAAGAAACCCTGTTACGATCATATATGTGAGCTAACTTGTCCTGTGGAAGTAAATCTTTAATGTTTAATAAATGCTTAATTTATTTCCAAAAACTGCAATTTTAGCACTGATTTAGCAATAAAGTGTCATTTTTTGTATTTTTATCCATTAAAGTAGTCAATCGTGACACAGAAGCTGTTCAGTCTTGGGAGGAGTCTGTTTAGTCTGCTTACATCAAATCGTCAAAATAAAACATGTTAACACCAGCAAAACCTGCGCCTATTGTTGAAACAGGGCCAATTTTTAGATCTATCTAACGAAATTTTGGTTAATCTCGATTTTCCTCAGTGGCGGATTTAAGGGGGGTGGGGTGCGGAGGGGCCCGGGCCCCCCTTAGTCCGGAAAATATTTAAAATTCCTAGGGTTTTTTATAAAAAATGGGTTCCGGGCCCCCCTTTTGAAAAAAATATTGGTCGGGCCCCCCCCCCCCCCTTAGCAGAAACTCTGGATCCGCCACTGTTCCTTTTCAAGTTTTTTTTTCAGTTGCTTCAAATGGTTGGCTTCTGCTTCATTGTTCTAAAAATGTGTAATCAAATGATGTATAGATTACACCACAAGATCCCGTTCATTACCATATATTATCCACTAGAGATAGTTAAATTTTAAAATTTTAATTGCGAGGCTTGCCGAGCATTTTAAAATTTTCAAATTTAACTATCGAGAGTGGATAAAATATGGTAATAATCGGGATAAAGTGGTGTAATCTTTTTCTCTAATGATAAATGATAAACACCGAGAATTGTATTCCGAATAGATTTGGCGGGAAATAGCACGGGGCTTTATTCAACATACGTTGAATAAAGAAAATTTATCTAACGGGTCAAAACCGGTTCAAACTTGACATATCATTAGAGAAATCGTATTATCTGATACATCGTCAAACGAATACCGAAGCAAGAAAATGAAAGGGGAAATTCTAAAATCATAAATCCAACATCACGGCAATTCACAGCAACACGAATTGAGACAGTATGACAAAGACAAAACAAATTAAAGAACCTTAGTGAGCAAGCTCACATACCCCACGCCCCTACATATCAGAAAATCCTGCATTATTGAAGTCAAAAAGTACCCTTTAAGCAATATCATACAAAAAAATGACAAAGTTCATCAATGAGTAATTTTGTCAAAAATGATTAAAAATCAAAATTAAAGTAGCATGCACAATCATTCTGCACAAGATAATTGAAGGGGTTTCAGAGAAGTTGTGATGACAAGATGATACTTTAGTGTTTTAGCTGAAAATAGTCAAAGTCCAATAACTCCTATAGTATGCATGTTGAATAAAAGGATATGGAGTAAATGCACATGAGGCAAAGTCTCTACAAATACATGGTAAAAAACAAGCAAAGGAACAACGCTTTTATTGTTGTTCTTCATCTTGAAGTCACCATGAGGCCTTCAACAATGAGCTTTGCTCATACCTCATAGTAAGTTCAAGACGGCCCCTAGCACCGGTTTAAGCGGAATTCTTTGCTAATTGTCGAGCAACGCTACATGTTGGGTCATAGTGCATGACGGCATATATTCAAAGTTACGGTGAAAAAAAAACCAAACATATGTATTGCAATCGATTTTATCAATTGGTATTATTTCTCTTTTGTACAGTAACTGACACTTGTGTTGTTTAGCCATGTTTGACAAACTGATCAATACTTCTCTATACCAAGTTTGTTTCATTTAAATTTGTTTACAACTAATTGAAACTGTTGCAAAGCCAATATGTAATTTCATTAGGAATTGATTAAACAGCTATAATCATTTATTTTTAACTTCATCAAAATAAAATCTGTGGAGAAATTATCCAAGATACTATTTAAGACAAAAACTAGAATGTTTTTTAAGACATTTCAATAATTTGGGGTATTAATTAGTGTCAAACTCAAAATCTTGGGGCCATTTTTTCTAAAATGGAAAATTATTCAAGGGAGGTAATTAGCGATATCTATAAACATTTTCGTATCAGAAAAGAATGTTTAGACAGGTTGGGGGAAACCCCAATTGGGCTATTATATCCAAATTAGGCTATTATATCCCAATTGGGATATACGGTTATATCCCAATTGGGGTATTTGACCAGTTTTTTATGAATCATTTTTTCACATTTCATTGCCGCGTAATGAAACATAAAATATGAGAAACAATTGCCCAATTGGGGTTCCCCCAACCTGTTAGATTCCTTTGTAATCATTGCCACTATATAAACAACATCTGTCCTAATTATTGCCTTAATCACACAGTTTAATTAACTTGTTCACCTGTCAGAATGCTTACAAATCAATAAACAGACAACCTGATCAATTTTGTGGGTGAAAACGATAACCCGCGGCAGGACATGCTTACCGGTGGGTGAAGGCACGTTTTTGCGGGTGTGACCTAGCAAATTGGGGTCAGGCGGGTCACTTGGCAGGTATAACAGGTTGGGGGAAACCCCAATTGGGCTATTATATCCCAATTAGGCTATTATATCCCAATTGGGATATACGGTTATATCCCAATTGGGGTATTTGACCAGTTTTTTATGAATCATTTTTTCACATTTCATTGCTGCGTAATGAAACATAAAATATGAGAAACTTCGTGGTTTTAGTCATCAAATGACATATCGACATCTTTTTAATAATGCTGCATTTCACCAGCACAAACATTTTAAGAATGTTAAGTATGCATTTGATTCTGTCATAATTTCAGATTATCGCAATTATAAGTAGTTGGATTATCAAGGCACGATAAACGAGATGTCTTTTAAATACTTTAAAAATAAATTTGAAGTTTAGTTTGTAAAATACGCAAAGATATTGAGGTTTCAAACACCATTGCTAAAACCTACATTTTGCACATTCATAGCATTTTTTAAAACATGGACAAAGGTGGTAACTCTAGAGGAAATCAAAAATCATATTCATATGACTTTTTCTCCATACTTCATTTGTTTACTAATGAAAAACTTTCTTTATCATACTATCATAGTTTGCTTAGTTAAACTCTAGATAGATATTTCTTCAAGAAAAGCAGCATAGAACGGTTGTTAAGTCCTTAAAGCTTAAGTTATCGCTTAATCAAAGTGACTAATTCTTTTTATCATTAATCGATCTGCAGAAAATTTGCAGCATCCTTTTGACAACAGAAGTATATCCCCTGAAAGCTCTAACCCATTAGAATTATTATTTCTATGTGTCATGATGCAGCATTTCACCCCCAAAATGTTATTTATAACAAATAACTGGTCAAATATCCCAACTGGGATATAGTTATATATCCCAATTGGGATATAATAGCCTAATTGGGATATAATAGCCCAATTGGGGTTTCCCCCAACCTGTATAAAGCAATCCATTAAGCAGTTTCAGTGGAGTTGCAGTGACAAGATGACACTTGCTGTTTTAGCTGAAAATAGTCCAAGTTCAATAACTCCCATAAAAATAATCCGATCAATAAGGCAGTAATGTATGCACATCTAAACATCATGACCGATTATCCTACCAAATATGAAAGCCATCCATTAAGCGGTTTCAGAGGAGTTGCAGTGACAAGATGATACTTGCTGTTTTAGCTGAAAATAGTCTAAGTCCAATAACTCCCATAAAAAAATCCAATCAATAAGGCAGTAAAGTATGCACATCTACACATCATGACCAACAATCCTTCAAAATATGAAAGCAATCTATTGAGCGGTTTCAGAGATTTGCAGTGACAAGATGATACTTTGGTTTTTTAACTGAAAATAGTCTAAGTCCCATAACTCCAACATAAAATATTTAATCAATATGGCGGTATAGTATGCACATCTACACATCATGACCAACAATCCTATCAAATATGAAAGCAATCCGTCAAGCGGTTACAGAGGAGTTGCAGTGACAAGAACAGGACTGACGGACTGACGGACGGACGGACAGACAGACGGACGGACGGACAGACAGACAGACGGACGGACGGACGGGTCAAATACATTATACCCTCCTCAACTTCGTTGCGTGGGGTATAATAATAAAAAATGAACAAGAACGGCACAAAACTAAAGCACTAGCAGTGTGAACCCCTATAAAAACTGAGGTATCATCAGGTGCTCCGGAAGGGTAAGCATGATCTGCTCCACGCATGGCACCCGTCACACAGCCAGTAAAAATTATGGGTTAATGTCATTTTCTAACCCTTAGACAAACCCATTAAAATCCACGACAGGTGTTACTTCTCTAACCTGCTGCGTCTTCCTCAGTTTAACATGATTTTTTAAAAAGTTTTTAATCATCAAAGTGTCATTTTATGACCAAATAAATAGATGTTTGAATCCTTTTTTTTATAAGTATTGTCTTTCTTTTATCTCACATTATCTGAAAGAAATTAACAGCCTAAAAAAAGTAATTTTTTGTAGTTTTATTTAAAGGAGTAGATGTTTATTATTGTATCCCAAGGCCATAAAAATTCGTTAATTAATTGCCTATATACCAAATGTCAGTTAAGAAGGCTCACCCCTGTTGTTGATTATGTCAAGGATTTCTTGAAACGTATTTCAATTGATTAAGCATTGTGGGCTACATGAAATGGTAAAAAGAAATATATAGGTCCGTGTGCTTTTCAGCGGAGATAAATGACATTAAAACTTTGGTGTGAAATGGATTTCTATGGATTTCCCCTAGTTTAACATTAGGACATATTTTTGTCTAAAGGCTAGGAAGTTATATCAAGGATTTTATGAAAACTTGTCAGGTGTCTTAATTTGACCTACAGAAGACATTCATGAAATGAAAAGTTGGGGTCCATGTGCAAAATTTTTAAGCCATTGAACTGGAGAAAACCAAAGGAGTTCCGAAATCTGACACAAATTCAAAAATGTGATGAGTGAGCCACCTTAATTTGACTTATCTATGGAAAATTATTTAGCTTAACAGATGAAACTAGGGTTCTTCTTCTTTTGGTATACAGTATACCATCGTCCAGTCGATGATTACAAACTGTTGCATGCGTGGACAAAATTTAGAAATTTTTATATACATATAAGTGCTAGAGAAAAATGAGACGTGATTAAAACTATTTATAAATTTTGATTTATCTATATGAGTGTACAGAGAACAGTTGGTGTTTACTGTTCTCTGAAACTGTCAATGGATGGAGCCAGAACCAGTGATGGAGAAAGTTGATTCCACTGAGGAATTGTAGACGGAAAAAAATGAATGTCTGTATGAATCTTTGGATGTGAAGATGTGCCTGTATGTGAGCGGATGGTTTTTTCTAGTTCTTGAGTCTGCTAGTATGAGGGTGTCTGTTGGAATGGCTACAAGATGGTATGTGATTTAAAAAAAAAATCGGGTTACAACGAAAATATAAGAACTTCGCCTAATGTACTATAAAAGTGGCCCTATCCTGTCTATGTAGAGGTTATATTCATAAAGTCATTTTTTCGAAGAGGGGACATAGAGGACTGAAAAAAATGGCCTGCTTTGGAAGTTGAGGGGGATTGTGGTGTACGAATGGTGATTTCAGCCCAAGGACTCTTGCGATTACTTGTGTTTCATCATCGGAGGTGAGCTGAAGGAAGCATTTACTAAGGTCTACTGGGCATATCTTAAGAAAAATAAGGCAATTAATAGTAAGTTTAATGTTATACATGTGATACAATATTATATATATATAGGTAAAGAAATAGAGATGGATTAATACTTGATATATATATATATATATATATATAGAATGAAAAATTATCAACATTACTTTAAAACAGGGGAATTTTCGCGCCGCCCCTTTTTCTCGTTTTTTTCTTTAAATTAGCGCCGTTTTGAATTCGTGGTTGCCTGTTGAGCTACTTAATCGCCATTGGACAAAATATCGCGTTAGTGTATTTTTGCCCTTCATCCCTCAAAAGTTTTACAACCGCGAAATTCCCCTGTTTTCAGTATGTATTCCCGGATTTAATAATTAAAGTAGAAGTCTTTTACTTTTATAGCATGCCATATCATTTCTAAGACGGTCTTATAAATTTACAGCATGTCATATCATATCTAATTCTATCATGCTTTGAATTCCTTGATAGTTTAAATTTTTGAAGAAAAAAACCAGGGTCATCACATGAAACGGTTTGTCGGTCTAAGAAATACACTTCTCCCCCTCCATCCTTATCATACCATGATGACTTAGTATAACACTGCAATTTGGACTTTTTCCTTATTTCACAACAGGTGTAATAATAGCGCCATGATTGAAAATGTCTGCCTTCTTTTTGCCCCCGTTGTAACCTGAATGCTCTTAGGAGACCATTCGATCCACAATTAACTGTTTGTCTATCTAGATAAACAATATTCCCCTTTCCTGGCTTTCCATCGTAGGTAAAGCGGTTTGTAATGTATTTTGAAAAACAAACACCACTTGATAGTAATGTGCAACATTTGTAATGATAGCGTATGCTGTTACCACTTCTTTGAAGCTTGAACATTTTCATGACTTTTGCTGAGGATGCACAGTTTAGACGATGTCTATCAAGGTAAATAGCCTGACCACGATGTACATGGTTATAAGGAGTGTATTTGTCCTCGCAACGTTCAATGCCACAGCCCTTTTCATCTTGGGCGTCCCCACAATCGTCTTCATAATTACACCTGCTACCCGACGGTATACATTTCTTTTTATTTGAACAATGGAAATCACTCGAACAACAACGATTGAAGCAGGATGTTGATGATGACTCAGAACCACTGCAAACTTTTCCATTTCCTTTCCGAGTTACAGCATATGAGCGTCTTTTAGTTCTGGTCCCTCCGTAGTCGCAAGGTTTGGTACATGACCCATACGGTCCAAAAGGAGTCCATTCGCAATCTCTGTCCATACATCTTTTACCATAGTATTTGTCTTTACATTGACATTGACCTGATTGATCACTACATTCTCTACTTGAAGAACCAAATTGATTACAATGACATGGTAGACATTCTGACCTACCACTTGTACATGTTAATGACGGACTTCCTACCAAATAGTAGTTTGTAGGACATGCATTTATTAAACGTAGTGCTGGATATGTATAGAAACCACCCGAACAAGCAAGATTTTCAGACTTAGCAACCGTTAGATCACAAGTGGAATCTTTCATGAAATTTTCTTGTATTGAAACTGTTCGTTGGTATGACGTCATCAAATTATCAGACGGTTCATTTAAAATAGCTGATGCTTGGGCCCACATGACGTACATTTGATTCTGTAGCACCATTATTTGGCGCCATGCGTTATCTAATGCCCTTTTGTATGTGGAAGTACAGGCAGCATTCTTTTGTTTATCCATAATCATGAACAGGAAAGGTTTGTGGGCCAGTAGATATACATCACGGCGCCCAATTATAAAATTGTTTAATTCAAAGGCCCATTTTTCAATGTTTTTGTGACTCAAAACATCTGTTGCCAAGGCAACCGCAGCTTTATCCGATGATAAGTCTTTTATTGAAGGGTCTAGAGATTGGAATCTATGTAAATAATATGTTAACTTGGAAAATGTGTCCGAGTACTGGGTAAGTAAATTAGACCACTGGAACTCACTTGTAAGTTTGTCACCTAATTCGTCAAATTTAGCTTCCAATTTCTTGTCAATAGAAACAATAGCATGTTGAATATTATCCAATGATACACCTATTTGGTTTTGCATGTCTAAAACTTCATAGTAGATGTCTGTAAGCTTTGGTATCTTTGCTGTTATAGCCAGCATTCCATCAACACTGGAGGCTAAACTTATCTTATCGTTCTGGTCACAATTTTCGCCATTGAAAAAGGCTTCACAAATACAAAAGGATTCTGAAGAATACGGTTTGATTTTACATGATCCTTTTTCGCCGCATAATTTCGAACAGGAGACACCAGCAATCTGTTCGGTTGATTTCAGTGAAGCCCAAAACCTTGCATTTTTCGTGAGTTTCGACCCAGATTTGGTCGCATCATCCCCACTATTGGAATATCGCAACTTTAGTATTTCATTGTAATAATATAAGCTGTGTCCGTTGTCAATAGCGATTTGAAGGTCGCTTACATCTCTTAAAACAAGAAAAGCTGATAGGGAAGACCATACTGTCGTCTTCTGCAGTTCTGATTTAAATGTTTTACTAATTGCCTCTGCATCCTCTATTTCTCTCCATGAGAATACGTGATTGTTTGAAATTCTCTCCAAAGCACCCGAAAGCTCTGTGCGCTGATTCAAATACGTTCCTCGGTCTTGTGCAGTAACTTGTAGTACACGTTTCCTATCATTTTTGGATGAAGGCATATTTTTGAAGGTACTAAATCCCGAGTGTTGGTCTCCTTCTGATGCCCCATATGATATGACTATCCAATAGAGCCAAGGATATTTTTGCTCAAGTGAGTTCTTTAATGCAGTTGCTGCCTCTTCGTTTGATCCCATGTTAGTTTGATAAATTGTATCTTCAACATCTTGTTTCATGTATACATCAATATTTTGGTAACATTCTAACTTAATATCGTCAACTTTTTTTCTAAGGTTGTACACAGCGGTTGACCAGTCCTTCATGGCTGACGCTATACTAGTATTCGTACCAGTCAGTTTTTCATGTGCTAATACCACTTGTTGGCCCTTAAAAGCAAGCTTAATGACACCATTTGCAAATATAAGTACCTTATGTATGTCACATTTGTACGTTGTCTTTATCAAGTCTAGTAATGGTTCTCCAAAAACGGAAGTTGATTCCGCTGTTCCAGTCAAAACTTGAAATAAGCTCGCTTTGACGTTAAAATCCTTTACATATGATTCCGATATTGCCAATCGCGTCCTCAAACATTCTCTAGTCGTTGAACAAGACGTTTCCGCTTGTAAATCGTCGAGATAATTAGATGTTAACTGTTGATACCCGAACAATATTTTTGAAGCCGCTGTTATGTATGCCGCCCTCTGTGACTCTAGAGTTATTAAGTCTTTAACATCATCTAGTTCTGTGGATATCCTATCCAATTTCATATTGACTTCTGCAAATTTTTCTTTCATGTATTTAAGCTCCGCCGAATCCTGCTTAGGGAGGAAAATCAAGGCAAAGGACAATACTCCACCAGCAACACCAAGAAATCCGGACAATTGTTGGATGTTTTTTATCATTTTTTCATCGGAGGCAAAAGCTTCTAAAGACTCAACGGCATCCTTGAAACTAGTAAGTCCGGTATTTATCTGGTCAACCGTTTTAGCACTCGTTTGTCCATCTGATGTTCTGAGAATTCCAAGCAGGATCACAGGTAAAACTAATTTAAAGCCAACCATTATGAATCTGAAAAGGTAAAAAATTGAAATAAAATAATAAATTTTTATTCTCAAAATTTGTCGGTTTAAATTGGTTCGGGGATATAAGCAAAATCCATTAGAATTTTGCAATGGTTTGCGGAATTAAACTTCAAAAATGGAACTTCCCAAATAATCTAATAAAAATGGGGGTCACGGGCCCTATAAGCTCACAATCTTTCACCGAAAATGGGTTTTTAGTTGAATTAATAAGGAAAATTATCATTTTGTAAAAAATCATTCAATTTACGTCTGTGTGAATTTAAAACAATTGTTTATATTGCTAGCCCTTGTATTGAAAAAAATGGGGATCACGGACCTTATTATGTAATTATTTCACAAAATCAAAATTTTCATAGTGATTTCTGTGTAAAATAGTTTTTGAAATTACCTCACTTGTTTAAATTTCAGTACAAATACTATTCTGAATTTGCCGTCTAAAATAAATGCTTAACTTAGAGAAATGAGCCCATTACTTGTGTTTTAAGCGATATATTGTAAAGATTTGTTTGAATTTTAAAATGTTTGTATATTTCTTTAATAAAGCATGATACATGAAATCAAAATGGCAGAATACTACCGAAACATCTTAACAATTTAAAGGCTAAAAAAATTAAATAAATATGTTAAAAGATAAAAAACACCCAAGTTGGTTCTTTATGCTGCTGTACACGTGCGTTTGAAAGTTTATCACTACAATTTTTCCGTTTTTCATGTATCACCATTTTTGATATGTAATTATTTATTTTTTTCTCACTTTTTTGCATTTTGGCTTAAATACAGACTTTGTAGGTACTCCAACGAAAAAATTGAAAGTTCGAATTGAATGAATATAACGGTGCAAAAAGATAGCTATCTGCTTCAATAATTAGACACTAAACTTTTAATCTCCAAAAAAAATTAAGATTAAGGATAAATTAACATCGTTAAAAAATTACAAGTAGTCCACTTCCGGTATTTTATTTTCTTCGCATTTACCAGTATAAGGAGAAACTGGTTCAAAAATAATTTAGAGTTACGACGCTTTGACCACTATTTACGATTAATTACGACCAAAATTCGAGAAAACCGCAAAAACACGTAAACGTTAAAATTGCCGTGCACCTACGTGCATTCATGAATCTATTTGAAACTTTGCATTTAAAAAGTATAGGTTGTATTTTAAATACAACACTTAACGTGCGTCTTCATGCACCATGTCATCTTTGTGCATTTGTGCATTGAAAATTGATGAATCATCAAAATGTGCTTAAAAAATTCTTCGTTGGAGTACCTAGACTTTGTGCAATACTTTAAACATATCAATAAGTAGAGATTCTGAGTCAGAGCCTTTACTGCTCAAATGAAAAATACTAATTTGATAAGCAACTACTTTCAATTTTTTGTTGATCTACACTGAAAAGATATAAGTTGACGAAATGGTCATGTGCAAAAAATAAATTGTACAGTTAAGGAGCAACCTTTTGATTTTTAGGGGGGCAAGGAAGGAACATCTGATCCTGGATATTTTTCCCGAAATTTTTGAGCCTGACAATTTTTTTCTCACTCGCAGTAATCCGGTAATATTTTTTCGATCCAAGCCAGAAATTTTGCTTCATATATGTCATCCTGGTTATTTATTTTTCAGCTTCCTCCTGTCCTGATATTTTTGTTTTCGCCAAATTTCTAATTCTGGATTTTTGTTTTCACATTCTTCCTTGTCCCCCCATAAAAATCAAATGGTTGCTCCCTAACATCGGTATTCTTTTCCTTATTCATTATACATATTTAGAAAGAAATGATTTTATGCACACTCTATAATTTCGATACACAGATTTATTACATTTTAGGTAGACAGACACTGTTTCACGGCGCATTCGACTGGCTCATATGAAGCCTCGGATTGAATTTGGACAGGAACAGTCATCTGACAGCGTTTCTTTAGTGACTTTATTATTGACAGATAGTCGGAAAACATCGTATTTCGTCCATTTAACTGCATTTTGCCGAAAATAATGTGAAGTGGAAAAACGATCTAAACAATCTTCATTAATTTCAGGATTAATATTCATTGGTATCTTTAATAGTCCGTGGGCTGGAAAC
>MJUU01013484.1:23401-35918 GCA_002080025.1 Modiolus philippinarum | reverse complement strand
GAGTCTTCTCCCATACACAATAAACAATAATTAATTACAATAATAGAGCATGTTAATATAATATTCAGTTCGTCTATGCATAGGCTGAAATGAAACGGAAAGACAAATTAAGGAAAAAAGAGAGTTTAAAAGATCGATAAATTACCGGAATAAAGTTTGATTGGTTGATGATGCCTATGTAAGTTGTCTTGGGGAGTTACGCTAATATAAATTATCTTTCAGTCTTTTTTATATATTCGTAGACGTGCTTGAAAATTTGTTCATTTTGGTCATCATTTATAGTTGGACTACCACAGGTCAAAAGTTTGAGATTTACAAAACAATTAGGAGGTAGCCATCTGAGATTCTGCAAAAGGTCATGTCTAGTATACGGGTATAGTTTGGACATTCAAAAAAGAAGTGGTAAGAATCTTCGCGAATAGCACCACAACAAAATGCAGGATTACATATAATATTGACTCTGAATAAGTCGTAATTTAGGAAAGAAGCATGACATCGAAGTTTAAGTTTGGTACTGTATGAGAACCAGAGGGAAGTTCTAGGGGCTGGAATCCCGTTTTTTTATCAATTTTCAGAAACTTCATTCCAAGTTCAGATAAAACTGACAAAAAATAGATAAAATGTGGTCTAGAACATTACCCTCGTTGGAAGCCCTTTTTCCGGAGGCTGATTCCTTCGGTGTTAAGGGTAAAAGAAGTAACGCGTGGTATGGATTTTTATTGGCTACCGAACATAATTTTTTCAGCGCAGCATTTTAACTGTCAGTGTTACATGATGTCACATGAATTAACAGATCAATGTAATCCTTCCGGAGCACCTAATGATATTCGTGTGTATTAAGTGTTAACACTGAAAGTGTTTTTATTTTTGGGGGGTTTGATTTTTGTTTTTGGTTTTTTTGTCATTGTCGTTTATGTTGTCTTTCTGTGTGTGATCCCTACAGGTATGTTGCCATGTATTCTGGATTTATGATTCTTTTGGCTGTAAGGTTGGTACTCATCTTCAGCAAGAAAAACATATTTAGATATTCAAAGTACGCGGAGATAGAATTTACGAGTGTGATACCTTAGGTTTATTCCCTACGAAAACGTTAACAATTTAAGGTGAGAGGTACATTTACGTAAATAAGCGCATCTACTGGTGAAAGCGCATCTACCGGTGAACGTTATAAATTTGCTTTAGAATGAACATAAGATAATTTTAATTTTCACTTTAAATTATCGTCGTTTCAAACTATATCCTACAATTTTTCTGAAAAATTGATATTATGTTGCAAAAGAAATTTCTGTTTTATTGATTTAATTTTTTATAGGGTCATCGAGTTCGTTTTCGTGGTATAGATCGCTGAATAGATGTTCATCTTTCAAATCAAACCTAAAATTATAACTTTTATCGACGATCGCTATTTTGACGGCGGACTTTAGCGAAAAAATCAATTTTTGGCGTGTCTATTCTATGTTCAACTATTCAATACCGGCGAAATTAAATCGGTGCCCATATAATATTTTCACCATTAAAATAGGAATTTCATTATTTAAAACATATCCTTTTTGCAGAAAAATTGTACGATACGTTTTCATAAACGCCGCAATTTAAAGACGTTTCATATATTATTTTTCTGTACGTTTTTCATGGATTCTTTATGAAAACAACATAATTGATAGATTTTTCAATCAGTCATATTTCAAACATAAAAATAGCTAAACCGAATTTATTTCACCTTGGAATTCAGCTTCATTTGATGCACTTGCATGTAGCATTTCATCGAAATCCGGAAACTCTGCTATTCACGTACCTATTACCTTAAAACAATCTACCAAAGTCTGTATTTTAAGAATTTGATGAGTGTAGGTAAAGCACATTATAACAACTGCCTCACCAAAGAATTTTACATTAACCATTTTACACCAGGTAATACTACAAACAAAAGAGTTCCATTCATTTGACAAAGATGAAATTCTTTCCAATTTTATATCATCTTTCGATACTTAGAAAAGAGAAGGGAAACGGGGAATGTGTCCAAGAGACAACGACCCAAAGGGGAGTAATAACAACTCAAAGTTAGTATTCAAACTAAGGACGTTGGTTACCTATATCGGATACCTTTATTTTACGAAAGGATATGGAGTAAATGAACATGAGACCATAACTCATATTTTAGCTCCAACTGCAATAATTTTAATGAGCTGTATGACCATTTCGGAAATTTATTCCTCATCAGCAGCACTAGAATCCAAACAAAGGGAATACATAATTTAAAAAATGTTTAAAATGCATAAAACCAAACGAAATCCAATATTAAATACAGTACATTAAAACCATCAAAGGAAGGATACATCGCCAGATCTTCATCTTCTTAAACTACTGAATTGTCTATAGAAGTAAGCTTTGCTACTTGTCTGTAGTCAAAGACAGCCATCAAGCATAGTGCGAGACTATTCATGTACGAAGTAACATTAATCACATGTGGATACTTAAAGATTCGAAAAATGTATAATAAAGCCTTAAATCCTGTTCATTATCCAAAATACATTTCTTCAAACAATTGATCAACTCTATACCACACTAATGATAAACTGAAATCGCAAATCGACGGCTTTATTCATTGTTGAAAGAAATTTGATAAAGTGTGTTAAAATGAAAATCAGGTTTGTAATATGCTTGATTAATCTTATGAATATGTATGTGTAACTTTTAGAGGTACCTTTTTTAACATCCCTTAAATTTGTTCTTATATGAATAGACGAATTTCCAATTTAATTTTATGAATGAATTACCTCGATTTACCTGGGGTCAATCGGAGTAAATTGCGTCACGTTACATTGTGACGTCAAAAAATCTATATTGTGACGTCAAAATTTCCCAGGAAAATTCACCAATTGGAAACCCGTCTATTGATTATGTTCTTTCCATAAGTAACGTATCTTTTAATTTTCAAATTCCATCTATATATTTTCAAGACTCAAGATCAGATATACCGGAAACAACAGGAGCTACATCTTATTGGACTTGCATCTTGAATTTGACAGTCCAAACTGTGATTCAAAATTTTTTGTTACTTAGTATTGGAATGAAATTTTCTTTTCATTGTCTATGACATTTCTAAAGCATTTGACGTTGAGTTGCTATCGAACACTATGGCAACAGAAGGGGAAGTTTAGCGAACAAACAACCCGACATAATCCACCATTTCTTTTGAAATGCCTGTGCCAAAGAGGGCCGGAAATTAAATTGCCATTCTCACTGATGAACAGTTTTTCCTTGGTTTTGAACTAGACGTCATATTTTTTCCACTTTTCCCATATTTTAGAGTAATAACAAAATTTCCGAACTGGATTTTTAGGAGGCGACATTCACATGACAAAGTAGATTAAATGATAATATCATTGAATTTTACCCTTATTCGATTCTTAACTTTGCAAATGAATAATGAAATGTGGTATCAAACGGTATCTATTTTCCTACCAATATTGACAATTTAATAAGTTAATAAAAAAAATATACACTCACACATAGGGTTTACTGAGATCAGACAATTGGTAAAACTTATGAATCTGAAATAGATATAATTTATATTAAAAAAAAGCTAATTTGACAGGTTGAATGTCCATAAATGCCTTAATTGTGAAGTACAAATAAGATTTAAAGCGTAAATTTTTAATATTTCTTCCAAGATCTATGACGTTTTTTATCGACAAGGTAATTTGAGTAATTATTGTTCTGAGTCACCTTTTATATTCGACTCTCCTTTTCGTGTATACTTGCTGCAGAATGGTCAAATATGAGATGAGACTGCCGGGCAGTTGGATGTTAAATACGACCCTACATAAAAATATAATTTTAAGCTACGACAGACTGAGTGGTATTCTCCGTTTTGACATGCCAATTTGTTTCGAAAACCATCAAGCGTTATAATCCGGACAATAATTAAAAAATAGCTCAGTTATTCAATGGAGCTTACCAACAGGACTGGGTTGAATACGTTGAAATGATCATACTTAAATGTGTCCAACACTTTACAATTTAACAAAAAAGTTCACCTAATTAAGCTGATTTAGATACGCTTTTTAATCTTAGGAGAAATGTTTACAAGCAAATATACGCCAAAACCATACCCAAAAAAAGAAAAAAAAAGATAAATTAGAAAAAGCATACAACGACGAGGGGCTAGGTTTATTACCAAAGGTTATAAGTCAAGAGAAGATGACTGCATCACTAAAATGCTACAAGAACTGGAATTACCATCAATCCAGTCTAGACGATAACAACAACGTCTGAAATTTTCTACAAAGTGGTTAAGACAGATACCAGCTATACCAACTGAGGAATAACGTGTTAGTGTTTTTTTTTTTTCGCGGGTCTGAAATTTCGTGATTTCTTTGAATATTGTCTGATATTATTTTTGCAGAACTGAAATATTCGCGATTTCTGATCTTTTACTGCACGAAGGCTCATACAAATTTTATTTCGCGTCATGCAATTTTCGCGATATCCGAATAACAGTAAATATAGCGAAAATGAAGTTTTCGCGAAACTAACCACCTCTACTGTATATTGTAACACAAACATCAAAAAGATAACTTACAGCTTGACAATATAAAGAATACGAAACACGCAACACTATTGACAATCAAGTAAGAAATAACACAAAAGCGGTGATCGTACCATCAGCAAAAACTGATTAATACAAAAAACTCTCTGTTTGTGAAAACTGCTATGGATTGGAACCTCCTAGAGGATGATATAAGTAGTAGGGAGAGGGATCTTTTAGCCCCCGCAAAAACGCAGGGAGGGAGGGAGGGAATTAAATAAGTTCAAGTCCCGCCTCTATACGACGTCACCGTACCCTAAAACACCCATGACTCAGACCAATTGACCTAATATGGTAAGGACGCGTAATCCATGACACGCGTACCATGATTCATGCAAGCTAACCGTATGACTCAGACCAACTAATCTAATAGACGCGTTCCCTATGACTCAGACCCATGACTCATACAACTGGATGTCTCTTGTTGCAGTATGGCAGACAGGATGATGAGGCATGCCAACAGGATGTTATCGGAAGTGAAAATGATGTTACCATATAAGGTAAAGAATCCGTGGGACATGTGACCATATATGGAAAACATGACCAAATACGGAAAACGCATTGTTTTCGCTTGTACATCGATATAAACTTGAATGACCATATTTGGATTTGGGGTTGGGCATCAGGTGACCATATATGGCAGACATGCCCAAATATAGAAAACGTATTATTTTTACTCTGGAATCGATTTTGACCACATGACGATATTTGGAAAAGGGGTCGATCATATATGGAAGACACGTCCAAATATGGTAAACGTTTTATTTTCGCTCGGGAATCGATTTAGACCTATATGACCATATTTGGAAATGGGGTTGGACATCACGTGACCATATTTGGAAAAAGGGAACTTTAGACTCGATTTAAGTGGTAGGGAGTACGGTAAAACAAATGTGGAAATCATTTGCAAGGGAGACAAATCTATGATTGTATCAATGGGGTAAGTGTAGAACGAGAGACAACGAGAGACAACCCTGTGCGGAAGATCCGCGCAGAACGGGATATAAAACTCTAGTAGTGAAATGAGTCTTTTACATGTACTGCGTCGGACAACAACGACGTGTTCTTGTTAGAAGACCGTCGAGGCCGAGCTGAAAGACATTTACAAATGACAATAAACGATGAACTCGTGATAATAAAACGATGATTGATTGATTGATTAGTTAGAGTTTAACGTCCAATATTTCAGCTATCTCAGGACGAGAACAAGTTAATCAATTCAAAACAAATTGTAAGTAAAAGAAGAAAGAAATAAAGGTGGAAGGGACAACCGGGGCAACGACTTTTGATTGCCACTAGAAAAGGGGAGAAATGGGTAGGGGCAGGAAATTTAGCCTTCTATACGACACCCAGTGCGTCTGCTCTCTTTAGAGAAATATAGAAGGGGTCTTTATACTGCATGGAGCGTGGCGTTTCTCCACACAGTTTGGCTAAAATGGTTCGCGGTCAGGCTTTTCGTATTATGACCTGACTACCCCGCAAAGACAGGGCATCCCCCTATCCACCACCTGGGGACGCGCCCGGCAGCTCTGTAGCCAAAGCCCCTGAAAACCTATTCAGGTGCCGGGAATAAAACGAGGAATAAAACGATGAATCTGTGTTTATTTTTTGTGACATTAAAATATGTGAATAACAAGAACACGTCGTTGTTGTCCGACGCCACTCTCTCTCATTCCACTACTATTGTTATATATCCCGTTCTGCGCTGCTCTTCCGCACAGGGTTGTCTCTCGTTCTACACTTACCTCATAGATTTGTCTCCCTTGCAAATGATTTCCACATTTGTTTTACCGTACTCCCTACCACTTAAATCGAGTCTAAAGTTCCCTTTTTCCAAATATGGTCACGTGATGTCCAACCCCATTTCCAAATATGGTCATATAGGTCTAAATCGATTCCCGAGCGAAAATAAAACGTTTACCATATTTGGACGTGTCTTCCATATATGATCGACCCCTTTTCCAAATATCGTCATGTGGTCAAAATCGATTCCAGAGTAAAAATAATACGTTTTCTATATTTGGGCATGTCTGCCATATATGGTCACCTGATGCCCAACCCCAAATCCAAATATGGTCATTCAAGTTTATATCGATGTACAAGCGAAAACAATGCGTTTTCCGTATTTGGTCATGTTTTCCATATATGGTCACATGTCCCACGGATTCTTTACCTTATATGGTAACGTTATTTTCACTTCCGATAACATCGTGTAGGCATGCCTCATCATCCTGTCCGCAATACAGCAACAAGAGACATCCAGTTGTATGAGTCATGAGTCTGAGTCATAGGGAACGCGTCTATTAGATTAGCTGGTCTGAGTCATACAGTTAGTATGAATCATGGTACGCGTGTCTTGGATTACGCGTCCTTACCGTATTAGGTCAGATGATCCGAGTCACGTGAGTCATGGGATACCGTGACGTCATATAGTGGCGGGGTTTGACCTTATTTGGCTAACTCCCTGCCTCCCTGGGTTTTTTTGGTTCTTTGATTCCCATTCTCTTACGTCGATTCTTATTTCTCCCCTCCATTCGGTGGCCTGGACAAATCTATGGTTTCCCAGTTCGAGGTTACAACGTGCGTTCTCCATCCCGACTGACTTGTGAATGATGCGGAGCTATCGAAACTAAGTGTCGTATATACATTTTGATGGTTTTTGATTGGTGAATACATGTCCTGACCAAATTAGGATATAATCCTTCCGCGTTTACTCATCATGGTACGTGAGTCATAAGGTACGCGTCCCGATCAAATTAGGTACGGTAGTCTGAGTCAGACGGTTGGTATGAATCATGGTACGTGGGTCGTAGCACTCATAAAAAAAATTACTAAGTAATTTCGTATTACTTATTTCAAGTAATAGAAATACTTAAAATTACTTGAGCAATTACTGATAATTACTTACTAATTACTGACAATTACTTATAATTTCTTAGTAATTACTTACTATTTCTTAGTGATTACTTAGTAATTACTTATTACTTATTTCAAGTAAAATAAATGCTTAGAATTACTTGAGCAATTACTTAAGATTACTTATCATAACTTATTATTACTAACGAATTACTAAGTAATGTCTTATTTACCTTTTTTTTCAAGTAAAACAATTACTTATATTTACTAACCATTTACGATACGTTACGTTTATTATATGTTCATCCAAGCAATGTACGAGTGTTTGGATTCTGCGTGATGAGCAAGGGGTAAAGTAAAGGGCTGAGCAATATATCAAAATTCAAGTCTCACAATCTATTGAAAACTATGAAAATTAATGAACAATTAAGGAACCCGATTGCAGATGACCAAATTTTCTTCCCATTCTCCGGCACCAGCACGGTTACCATGCAATATGAAAGGTATGTATTATTTGGTTGATGAGTCTTTTACATGTACTGTAGTTTTACTTAAGACTTCGGAAACATTTACTTAGTAATTTTGAATTACTTATTTTCCTTTCAAACTATAAATTTCAAATAATTTGCTAATAATCACTTTTTAGTCACAGAAAACACTAAAACTGTATATTGATTACTAATTATCTGACAATTAATTATTACCTAAAAGAAAAATACAGTTTACACTGTAAAAAGTCTATAAATACTAAAGACAAAGCCTGATTAATTGTCCGGATTTGTTTTGAGTTTAGAATTTTTTATTATCTCCCTTGGGTAATTCAAAATATTGGAGAACAAAGGAAATTTGTACTGTGAAATATCAGATAAGTGTATTAACAAATTTATTTAGATAACTATTCTGAATATTTAGGCAGTTTTGCATTGCAGGTAATTTTATTTGTTGCAACTTTGATTACATCGAGAAATATTCAAAGAAAAAATTAGAAAAAGAGGGATGTTTGTTTACCATTACTATCCGAGACATTTTACAAGTTTTAATACTGTTATGGTGTCCGCAAAACATGACACACTTTGTTTAACTATTTTTAAGCAGATATATATTTGTCTTTTTCTTAAAATGCAAGATTAATCAAAATTGTAGATCAGAAATTAATAATTATATGGTTTCCAGCAACTGTCAGTGGTAACTGTGTAATACTTAATATACACATATATCTTGATTTAGAACATTGTGTAATTACAAAACAACTTTTCGGGATTTTATTTCATGTAAACAAGCCATTCACATTTATTATAATACAGCGTGCCGGCTACCACGTACTAAATTTGGGCTAATTACACACATGTAACAATGAAATAATATAAGGTCTTATCAGCTAGTGTGTTACACATAACATGTATAACGAACAAAATCGTTCATTTACTAAACTGCATGTATAAATATTTGTACCATACTATTTAAACATGTATTAGACACAGACTATACATCGGCAAACGAATACCGAAGCAAGAACAAGGAAAGGGGAAATGTGATGAATGTGTATTTTTCATTTGTTTAGCTACACATATTTATATACTGATTACTGTATGCAAACTTAAAAGAAATAGCTTAATGTGTAAATAAAGATGATTAAAATAATGATTCAATGAACTAGTTATGCATAATTAATCAGACTTGAATTCGATACTTTGTGGTAAAATTCTGTTATTTCAGGTAAATCTTGCATTTTACTTCTACATTCCATTCTGAAGTTATAGCAATAACACTACATAACAGCAGATTTTTAGAGGTGGAAGTGCTACATTAGATTTATATCTACCATATTCAATTCAAGGATCTTAGTGAAGTATCTGCATAAAAAATAGTTATCAATGATAATCAGAAATATGAGAAATAAGTAATGGCAATTACTAAAGAAAAGTTGAATAAATAACTAAATACCGAAGTTACTGAAGTAAGTAAAAGAAATACTAGAAAATGAAAAGAAGCACCAGGTACAAGTAATTGTAATACGGAAGCAAGTAATTGTAATACGGAAGCAAGTAAATGAAAAACTGGCATTGAGAAACTGAATTACTTGGGGAAGAACTAATGGGAATACCAAAAACTAGAAATCATAGCACAGTTACCAAAGCAAGTAAAAGGCATACAGTATAGCCAGAGATTTACTGTGACAAATTGTCAGATAATTTCTTCAAAATGTGATATTCGACCACCTGTGAAATTTTCTACACGTACAAATGAGATTTGAATGGAAAATATTTAATGGAAATACTCAAGTTACCACACTTGTAGTATTAAATAATATCTTGGTTTATTCTGTTATTAGTGGATTTATTTATGATTTCAGAAAATATTCATGGAAGAAGAAATCAACTGTTACAAAATCATGGATTAGTTCCGGATAGATCTTTTTATATATACAATGGAAAAAGTTAGAAATGTTACTTTAACGTAATGTGTTTGATTTAAATCCCTGGATTTGTTTGAACAAGCACATGAAATACTTCATCCAATAACTAAATTTGCTCTTTATTTTTTAAAGTCTTTTTACTGAATTAGTGAAATACTGTCAAAGCTTAGAATTACCCGTTCGTCTATTACATCTAAATTTGATGGCTTACCTAGTTTGTTTTAATTCATAGTAATTACCCAAGATTACTAAGTTGGATTACTTCCAAGGCTTTATATTACTAATTGTGACTACTTACGTTTACTTCCCAGGATTTATATTACTCATTGTGATTACTTATATTTACCCCTTTTGATTACTTACCAGGCTTTATATTACTTAATGCAATTACTTAACTGGCTTGGTATTACTCATTGTGATTACTTAGAATAACTTCTTTTGATTACTAATCAGGATTTATATTACTCATTGCGACTCATTAAATTTACTTAACTGGCTTGATATTACTTATTGTAATTACTTAAAATTACTTCTTTAGATTACTTACTTGGCTTAAAAAATTACTTAAATGGATTGGAATAGAATTACTTATTCTGATTACTTAAAATTACTTGTTTTTGCTTACTTGAATGAATTACTTAGCATTACTTAAGAAAACTTGTAATTGCTTAGAATTACTAATCCTTGTGACAAACTTTTTTACTTAAAAATTACTTATTTTGAGTAAAAGAAATACTAGTTTTAAGTAAATTTAAGTAATAATTTTTTTTTGAGTGAGGGTTTAACCATTTGGTGTCTGAGTCATGGATCAAGCGTCCCGATCATATTAAGTTAACTGGTGTGAGTCAAATGGTTAGTATGAATCATGGTACGTGAGTCATAGGGTACGCGTTCCGATCAAATTAGGTACGGTTGAGTCAGATGGTTAGTATGAATCATGGTACGTGGATCATAGGGTTTAACCAAATTTGGTGTCTGAGTCATGGATCAAGCGTCCCGATCATATTAGGTCAATTGGTCTGAGTCATGGGTGTTATAGGGTACGATGACGTCATATAGGGGGGAATTGACCTTATCTAATTCCCTCCCTCCCTCCCTGCGTTTTTGCGGGGGCTAAAAGATCCCTCTCCCTACTACTGATATTGTATGTGCTAGTTCTGCGGAAGGCTTTAAGTGTGCTACAAGCTACGCACGACTAAGCGGCCTTCAATCATATGCATTATTATTCTTTCCAATTTTGGCAATTTCAAATTTTTATTTTGATTATCTGATTATTGTGCCCACATCTCATGATTTTATTATGCCAAGTTTTCTTACTATTGACTTGATAAGTGTCCTGTGGTTGTTTACCTTTTGTTTTTGTTTTCCATTAGTCTTTCTGTCTGGCAGTTGTAAGATCACTTTGTCAGTTAATATTATATTTGTTGACGAGTCATAAAACATAGATGTAGCGTTGTTCGAGATCTAGCTATGAATTCTGCTTAAACCGGTGCTAGGGACCGTTTTGAGCTTATTAGAGGTATGAGCATAGCTCATTGTTGAAGGCCTCGTGGTGACTTCAAGATGAAGAACAACAACAAAAGCGTTGTTCCATTGCTTATTTTTTGCCATGTTTTTGTAGAGGCTTTGTCTTATTTGCATTTACTCCATATCCCTTCATTGCTTATTTCATCTTACGTATGATAACTGATTGGGTGAGAATGGATATCAATCTGTGCCTGAGGCTTATATAATTTTGGTCATAAATATGGAATATTTTTTTTGAGAATGCCTGAGATATTCAAGGGCTGTTTTCAAAAAATCAAATTATCCTTTAAAAATCCCTGAAATCATCTTGCACACGATGGGCTGTTACGGCACATATTGTCGCCCCTGCACATATTGTCGCCGGCGACAATATGTGCAGACGTATCGGCACATATTGTCGCCCTGCACATATTGTCGCCTACACATATTGTCGCCGGCGACAATATGTGCTGTACATTTTCGGCACATATTGTCGCCAGTTTTAAAAGAACTTGTACTTGATAATACATTACAAAAATGTTGAAGTAGCAAGTGTACTTCACTGATGCTGAGTCTTAAGGAATAAAATAGTTTGTGTTGTCATGGAAACTGAGATTGGAAGAGAAATTTTAAAATGTTAGTAGTTGAAACAAAGAATCTTGTGCATGCTACGTATGTGAAAAACTGGAAGTACAAAAAAAATATTGAATGGTATCAAATGAAGCTACTTAGAGTTTACAAAAAAATAAGCAATTTTTCTTGCCATATCTGTAAGTTTCGCGAATTAGAATGTCATAGAAAAGAGTGGAACTGTAAGGGAATGTGGGGACGCTTAGAAAAACTTAAATCTATGTCCTATCTCGAATTAGCTTTACTCCTACTTCCTTACCAGAACCTGTATGTTTTTTTAACAATGTTGTTTTTATTTAGCTTTATGTTTGTACCGAATCATTCAACCCGCTACCCATAAATTTCTAGGCTTTCTTTTAAATTCCATAGCATCGTTGTCACCCTTTATCTTTGTATTTTTAATTGTTCCTAATTGATCATTCCTCGAAACTGTTGTTTTAAAGTTTCAGTTCTTAAAATTAAGCTCGAATCTCATTCACGGCAAATCAAGGTTTTAGGTTTTCCCGATAACCATCTTT